>JAQQZR010041746.1:0-19066 GCA_030068235.1 Notoglanidium macrostoma
CATTAAGAAGGAAAGAAATTCCACTAATAACCTTTTATGTCAACAACCGCTCAACTAAGTAAAGAGAAACAACAGTCGATCATTATCCAGTCTCTTTTAAAGTCATAAAAATAAAGAAAAAAATTTAATTAGAAGGTGTGTCCAAACTTCTGACTGGTAGTGTACATCTAATTAATGCTCCTAGTGCCCCTAAAGTCCTAGCTAATTTCATTTGCCGTAAAATAGTCTCCTTTAGCCAGCCTGGAGACAAGTGGGTGAGCCTTAGCGTTAGCTTTGGCATTTCGATTATGCCGCCTCACTGTGCAACTCAGAAGACATGTGGGGAAATGTTCCCTTGTCTGATAAGATTTAAATGTAACTTTTTTGGCCTTGGTACATGCACTGCATTTGGCAGAAATCCAACACTGCTTATCATCCTGAGAACATCAGCCCCAAAACTGAAGCATGGTGGTAGTAGCATCATGTTGTGGGGATCTTTTGACAACTTGAAGATTACTGTTCACTATCAGTTTCTGTTCAGTCTGACAGGGCTTAAACAATTTTACCAAGAGGAATGAACAAAAATATCAGGAACCAGATGTGCAAAGCAGAGAGACATATGTCAGAAGATTTGCAACTGTAAATTCATGTGGTTTCATTTAAGAATTTAAGAACAAAATAAGAACAAATGGAGACTTAACTGGCCAGTTAAAAGTGACTTTTTAATGTTAAGGTTGACATTTTCCTGGAATTGCCCTAAAAAAATGAAATTATTATTTTATTATATTTGAAATGTGTACATGTCTGTCCAGGTGCTGTGTAATCAGTACTGGCCTCCTGAGAGGGGGACTGGCTGTTATGGAGCTCTGCAAGTCACCACTGTTTCCCGTCATCATGGTCCACACTGCTACATCACCACCATCCACCTACGACAGGTGACCCATAAATATCAAAGATAATAATAAACATAAAATGTATTTTCCTGTGTATCCATTAATTATTATGGTGCTCGTGTGTTTTTTTAGCATGGCAGCCCTAAGCATAGACACATAACACATTATCACTACCCTGGCTGGCCTGATCAGGGTGTTCCAAAGGACCTCACATCTCTCGCCAACTTCACTGAGCATGTACGAAAGCAGCTGAATGATACTCCTCAAATGGGCCCCACAGTCGTTCACTGCAGGTCCAAAGACACAAAATAGACACACACACATATACACACACACACACACACACACACACACACACAATTTGTTATATGAAATGTCTAGTATCAGGTATCAATCTACCTCAATTCAAGTCAATGTAAGAATGTTACAATCTGATTAATATTACTCAGATTTTTCAGTGTTAATTGAAAGTGTTTTATGTTAACTGTCATAAAAATAAATAATGTTTGTGTGTGCATTTAGTGCAGGCGTAGGTCGCTCTGGATCATTTGTAGCAATATTGTGGCTGGTGCAGCTCTGTGCAAGGGGAATTCTGCCTGATGTATATCTTGCTGTCCGAGACCTGCGCAGACACAGAGTGTTGATGGTACAAAATGTGGTGAGAGAGCTTATCCTCAAACTCAACTGACAAATTGACACATACA
Organism: Notoglanidium macrostoma; assembly: GCA_030068235.1. Classification (NCBI taxonomy): domain Eukaryota; kingdom Metazoa; phylum Chordata; class Actinopteri; order Siluriformes; family Auchenoglanididae; genus Notoglanidium; species Notoglanidium macrostoma. Next base: position 1,577 of record JAQQZR010041746.1, read on the forward strand.
GTACACACCTAAACCTTGCAACCTTGTGATTCAACCTTGCAACATGCTGATGTTGTCTTAAAAAAAACAAGTATCAAGTGCATAGAAATACTGTGGAAAAGTAATATGGGAAAGTGGAAATGTGTGATGGTTTTTTGTTTTTTAGGAGCAATACATACTTGTGCATCTGTGTCTACTTCACTGGCTGGGGAACACGGAGAGACCAAGGTGAGAATCTTACGAGCGCACACACATATGCATCCACCCACTCTGCCTTTTTTTAATCCAAAACTCAAACCACTCCATCTGTAATATATAAATATGTAATTATGAATAATTAATGTGTAAAATATTAGCATATATAAAAAATCAGAATTAGACAAATTAATAAATTAGAATTAGACAGACATGACACAATGTCTTACCAAAGACATTTTTTTTCCAAATTTCATGCCCTTGAATGTGTTAAAAAGCAATTCCAGATACTTTTGTGGTAAGTTTTTTGAAAAGTGTTAGATTTGAAATGGTAGTCCCATTTCTAGAATAGATGAAAGAATTAATTATATTCAATTCAATTTTATTTGTATAGCGCTTTTAGCAACAGACATTGTCACAAAGCAGCTTCACAGAAGTATAAATAATTATAGATAATAAGATCTTAATTTATAAATATATTTGAATTCATGCAAGTTTTCTACAAAAATACACAACAGAATAAAAATCACAAACTCTTACCAACACTTAGACTTCCATTATGGGTTAACTAAAGCAAATAGAGGAGGGCTTACTGTGGTGTGGTTGGACCTTTCTAATGTCTATGGTTTCATACTTGGTGGAATTGGTGTTGGAACTGCATCATATCCCAGGCAATAATTCAGGGGTGCTATCCTGGACCGTGACAACACCCTCTGGCTTATAGTTTCCAGGGGATTATCATTGAATTTCAGTGAGCTTTTTTGCCCTGGCCATGACCATGCTTGTCAAATCATTCTCAGTCCCTGGTACCTAAGAGAAAGAAGTCCATTAAGAAATTCTGCTTTTCTGTGGATGGGACCCCAATCCTTACCATCTCTGGGAAATCAGTTAAGAGCCTGAGGATAACCTATAGTTGCTGAGGGACACTGAATCCACCCAACATGAGTTGGAGCCATAGTTGGTGATGGCAGGGATGTTCAAAGCCTGGATTTACCATCATGGTATACTAATGGCCATGTATCCTGTGGCCCCTGCTGGTCCCACTAAGTCCCACTCTTCACAGTCAAGGCACATGGTCAAGAAGGGAGAATGTGATGGACAAGAATATCATGTGGACTGAACACTAACTGGCCTAGTTCATAGTCCAGTCAATGTAAAATATCCTCTCAAGTCCATCTAACTTCTTCATCTGGGGCAAAGTGCAAACACCAGCATAAAGGATGTACCAGCAAAGTGGATATACTGGAGCCCATACTCAGCTGTGGCCTGAAGGTACTGGGTGAGGACCTGAAACTATTCCAATGGCATAAGCCATAGCAAATGCCTCCATCCAGCAAGACAGACCATCACTTTAGTTAGAACAGGAACAACTAATCCTAAGTAAACATCAGCAGCTGGTATGCTGGGAACAGCATAGGGGCTATCCCATGAGAGAGCAAAGCTTAGGAGAGCAAAATACAAAAAAGGAATTGGTTCTCAAGTGCCACAGACAGGGCTGGAGGGCTCAGGTCATGCCCAATGGAGTATGGCTAAAGGGTTTTGAGTGCACTCCCTCTGCAAGGTATACAACCTGCTGGGCATGAATGGCCATTAAAGGGATCACAAAGGCAGCTGAAAAGGTCTGTAGATGTCTGTAGGTCAGGAGGGTTAAACCCATGGTCTGCGAGTGTCTACTCGGACATGTCTGGAACTGATCAGCCCCAGCTGCGTCATCTTGGTGTGGGTGTCTTAAGTTCAGGTTGTAATACTGCTTCGAACTCCCTGTTCCCACCATAGGCTAATTAATTAATTAGAGCTAAATTTATATCTTTTTTTTATGTATTTGCCGTTTACTGTAAACAACAGTAAAGCTGTACTTCAACAGCTTTAACATAGTTTCGGTGACCATGTTTCGGTTTTCAAAAAAGAAAACTGTGGGCAACATGGCGGCACGGGGCAGATATATAATGAATGGCGACTGTAGAAAGAAAAGCCGAATCACAGACGTTTTTGTCGATTTAGAAATCCCGACCCGACTCATTTTTAGGCACCACAAAAAAAGGATACATGGTCACCCTATTTAACAAATCTTTACACCATAAAACAAAAAGACAGCTTATGAGCGCTTGTATAAACAAACTATTACTATTTGACAGAGTGCAATTTTTTTTTCCAACAGAACCCAGAACGCTGTGGTGCACTTCCAGATAGCACAGCCACAATCACACAGGAAATCCAGAAGAGATAAGAAAAACCCGAGGAGAAATTCCGACCATACACACCACCCCGAGTCCACTCACTCCTCTCAAGTGTCACACACACCCCATCCCCAGCAGACGACATGGCAATCCCTACGGTATTCCCTGCAGGCCTTTAACCCTGGAAAACTCCTGCAGAGGATAATGCCTCCGTCTTCTCAACTCAACTCACACTCACAACATGTCACACAACTGTAGTGCACAACTGTCACACAGTCATCCACTATTAGTGTTATTGTTAACATAGTGTTCAATAGCTAGCTGAATTGCTGAGTTTGTCCTAAATTCACATGTCAAAGAAGCATGTCTTATGTTAAGGGCTAAGCAAGGATTTCGGCATGTGTCCAGAAACCATGATAAACAACAAAGACTGCTCAACTTGTTTTACATGAAACAAGAAATGCAAAATACAACCAGAAAGCAGGATAAATGAAATAAGCTTCTATAAGTATGACACTTTTGTCATATATTAGATTTCATACCTAAATGATTTTACACCAACAGCATAGGAATTTACCCTTCCTTGGACACATTTTGTGTCAAAAGGGGTCTTTTACAGTTTTTAGCATCTTTAAGGGTTTTACTTGGAATCTTTTCTTTCTTTCTTTCTTTCTTAAAAACTTAAATATAGGATTATGCACAGATGGACAACCAGTTAACTCTTAATGGCTCTACATTTTCTAAAAGTGTAGTTACACAAAATAGTGGACAACAAATATTCATAGTTTTCAGAAGTATTTGCTCCCTGGAGTCAGTACCACAAGCGAAGTACCATAATTGTCTGTAATGACAGCTGCACATTTTCTTTGAGTTTCCACCATTTTTGCCCATTCCTCTCACCAATGTTGCTGGTAAAGGATCAGATTTAGGTCTGGGCTTAATTCTTAAAGCAACAAATTCATTTTCAGTTTCAACCAACAATGCAAAATTGTTAGTCATGGCAGTAGTGACGATTCTTTCTATCATGCTTTTTTTTCTCCCAAGCTGTATTGGAAAGCATTTCCCCAATGCTTGTTACATGAAAATTATGAAACTTTTTTCCAAGCTGCATATAGCTTGGAAAAAAGCTTTTATATATATATATATATAAGGCTGTATAAAAAAAGCTTTTCCAATACAGCATGGAAAATAGTTTCATAATTTTCATGTAACAAGAGTTGCAACTTACATGCATTAATAAAAGTTTAACACCTGCTACAATTACATGTTTAAAGAAATCTTTCCAAGGAAATCAGTAGCGGTAGCCATTAAGAGTAATTTGGTATTTCAATAGGTTATAAGAACTTGTCTCTAATCAAGTGTAAATATGTTTGTGTTTTGTACAGTTACTTTTAATGTTGGGATAATTTTGCCTTTTTATGAGAAATGTTACAGGCCACAGGTGTGTATTCACTGTTGTTTTCTGTGATTTATGAAATAAAATGAACATTCAACCTTGTTTTGCCTTGACAGTTTGGTCTGAATCCCAGATCAGCTTCACTGGTGTGGAATTACACTGTGTCTACTATGCTTACATTTTATGTTATCACAGTGTTTATTAGCAAGAAAAACATGTTTTTGTAAAAGATGCATATTCTTTTGTAAGATTTTGCTTGACATGTCCAGAAGTAGTGCTTAAGATAAGCATATGAAAATCATATATAACTTTTTATATAGAGTGTATAGGGTTTAAAGAACTCCTTGGTGAACTCAGTTTCAGTATAGTGAATATGTTCACTATACTGAAGGATTGTTAATGTTCACGGTTGTTTTTTGTCGTTTGTTCTAGCTGTATAATTTTTGTTTATTGCGGTTATTCACAGAATAAAATTACAATTTCACTTCCATGTTCATTAAACTTCATCTTTTTTGATCAGTATATGAGGAGACAGTATTCTTACAGTTTTTTTTGGTACACATGCTTAAAGCGCAGTGACATGCTTGAAGCAGAATGGTTTTAAATCCTATATTGACTTGAGTTATGCTCAAATCTACAGAGATTCACTAACGAGTTAAAAATGTTAAATTGGACTGCATGTCCATTCATTTGTTTCATATGGAAGTCATCATTCAGACTACACTAAAATAAATCAAATTAAATTAGAGAGCTTTGTATTTTTCGTACTGCTTCAAACAATTTCCTTTTATCCCGTTTCATTTCTGGGCTCCTGAAGAACTTTTGGTCATGTTCTCCTAATTTCTGATACATACTAACAAGGAACGCATTTCCTTTGAAGTACGGATCTTCAGTCATTGCAATTTTAGGTAGAACGCCACAACAGTAAAAGCTGACAAGTGTTTCCTTTATGCATTATATGCATACAAGTTCTTATAATGTATATTACATTTTATCGAACGTCACGGTCACTGTTACAGCACTCTTAAAAAAATATAGCAATAACAAATACTGTATGAGTGGATTCAATCAAGTTTACTGAACATAAGGAGAAAAAAAAAAAAAAAAAAGGCCACCAGCACTTCAATGTTACTGCCATGAAGATTATTTATGTACTCTATATAACCAGAACCTGAAAAAGAAGCTTACATCTGAGCCTTAGGCAACACAGTAAACAGTAATTAGAGACAGAAGAAGAAAATGATGACATGATGATAAAACAAATATGGAAAAAGAGGGATGATAAAATCAGTCATTGCACCACTGCATCAAATAACAGTCTGACACAGATTAAAACATTGAACTAAAGAAATCAAGCAAGTGATGTGGTAGAAGGCATCGATTAACATCCCTCTCTTCTTGTTCTCTTAGAGTGATTTGAGCACTTTGAGGCAATATTAAAAGCAGCAGAGGTAGCAGTGCATCAGATATAGAAGAGCGACAGAAAGACAGTGAGAGAGTGAGTGTGTGTGTGGTCTTTATCCTTATGGCTACTACATAGGTGACATGAAGATATACAGGCAACTCCTCCTGCTGAGATTAGGCTTTGTCGGCGAAAATCTCCTGTATTTCACGCAAAACGAGGATACGTGAGAGCATGATTTCTAGCTGCTGATGCATAATAGGCTGTGTCGAGTACCAAATAGGGCTGTCAGGGGCAACAACTGGCTCAGGGGTCAAGTAGAAGGCATCATTCCGACCTTTATCACTTTGAGGACTGAGAAAGAAGGAATAGAAAATATATTACTGAAAAATACATTCTAACCCAACTGGACCACTCAAAAAAGATATTTTATATGTTAATGTGTTTTGTTTTTTTATCTGAATTACATTTATATTACAGAATTGACAAATTCTACAAAGTGAAAGTATGTTATAAATATAACTTGTCATACAACATGTCTGCAAATCTAAAACAGGATCAGGAGGATTCCCAAACATGCCAAAAGAATTTCTATTAATACTGTTTATATAGATGAAATTTACCATTTTAAGAGATAGAAGTCATAAAGTCTGATAGGGCAGCGTAAAGGGTTCTCCGGCTGCTCTGACTGCTCAGTGTACATGTCATCCGTCACTGTGAACAAACACACACATACATGCAATCATGCACACACAATCTCTAGCACCAATATGCACCTTGTCTATTCCCAGTATACTCTTTACCCCTCTAGTCTAAATGGATCTGCATGCAAGTCCCCACCTTTCTGGCCAACCTGGTGTTGTGCAAGTCCTTTGAGGTAGCGAAGGCTTGTGACCTTGTCTTTGGGGTTGGAAGGATTCTTCTTTGTGTATCGTAACACTTTTGTGAAGGCTACCCTCAGGTGTTGATCCACTGTTTTTAAATTAAAATACCTATGTGAACATCACGATTGGGAGATAAAGGAACAGGTATTAGAACTGCAAAAACTACTTCAGTACTTATAGGTAACATATGTTTCATTAGCAGTGTAGGTTAACGATCACATTTTGTGTATGGCTTCACAATAATCATAGTTGTTTAGGAAGTATTATGATCATAAATCCAACAATATTTATATCCAAGTGGCCTTTAGTTTTACTCTGCTGTACACTGTACACCTATAAGAATTATAATCTGCAAATCAAAAGACAGGTGGTTAATGGCATTAAGGGAGTGTAGCTTTCAAATGCCAAGTATAAACAATCATACTCAAAATAACACTTTCTACAAATCATTAATAGTTAGATTATTTGTAGCTGTTCTATTTAATATTTCATTGTAACTCTATTTAATCTTTTTTTTCCCCCTCTTGGCTAAAATGTTGTTTGTTTGTTTGTTTCCAACATTATTTTTGACCAAGACTTTTTAGTAAATAAATAATTAATGAATCCATATACCGTGAAAGAACGTGAGATCACATCTTTCACGTGAGAGAATCGAGACATGAGGAGAGCACCGGCCGAAACGTTATAACCTGAGGTGGGGGAAGGGGCGGGGCTTCCAGGTGGTCAGTTAATATGAGCGAGTTCGAAGCACAAAACACGTAACTGTGAGTTTTTCCAGATTCATATCTATTGGCTCATGTGCGGTATATAAAAGAGGGGTGGGGGGGGGATTCTTTTTTTGAGTGGTGTTAAAATAAGGATTCTATACAAAAGTTTGTCATTTGTTCTAAGCTTGTGACTTAAAATAAGGGTCAATCAATGATGATATCCAACACCTAGCCAATGTAGGATAGGATATATATTTTTTTTATCTGAAGAAGCCAAATATCATGATCAGGTTTAAAATATGATGCATTGCGCAGCCCTGTGGTGTGCAAATGTTTCTTACTTCGTGTTGAAAAACATTAAAGTGGTGAGGAGTGTGGAAGGTGAATGGGCTCCCAGTTGCTTGCATTCCCACAGCATTTCCTCGGTCACATGGCTGGGAATGACGTATCCTGGGGGGAAATCACAAAAGCACGCTCATCATCACACCCTTCATTAAAATAAACAGATACTGAATACATGGTCAGTTGTGCATAAGTGCATTTTGCTACCTAATGGGTGGACACTGGGCTTCCATGAGTCTAGTATCTTATGTAATGATTGTTGGAACCGCTGATAGTACTGATCAGTGAATATATTATCAACTCTGTCATTATCGAGCATATACTGCAGAGAGAAAAAGAAAAGAAACAGGAGGTCAGAAAGAAGATAGTACAAAGGCACATAACATATGAGTAAGGATTATTGAACAATTGCATGTACCTTTTGTATACAAAGGAAAATGTAATGGAGCATGTCAGCTTCTAAGGTTTCGCCTTCTAAGCCCTTAGCCTCCTGTGTCATCAGAGATAAGCCTAAACTCAGCTCTGCTATGGAAGTGCATAACAGGTCCTCCTGAAACCGTAACGGCTTCCGTCCTACACACACACACACACAGAACACAATCCAAATTCCCTTCTGTAGCAACAGGGCAAAGCATCTATTATTTTTGATCTAACCACCATGTAAATACATTTAATATGCTAAAAAAAGGGATTCTCAAACTCTGTTGCAGACAGGAACCCCTATAAAAAATGTAAAATATATACAGAGTCAGCCATAAATGTATACACACTTCAGGAAAAGAAAAATTTCGATTAGATATTTTAATACTACATTTATTCAGACATCACAAGATTAATACAAGTTACCTTTGGCCTCTACAATTACAAGTGGCCATTAGCTTCCAGATATTTTTGTGTAGAAGTGTTCCTAAAGGGTGCATACATTTTTTGGCTGACTCTGTGTGTGTGTATGTATGTGTATATATATATATATATATAAATATATATCAAATTTTTTATCAAGTCAAGACGGGTTGTAGTGTCACTCCTCTATATAGCTTGTATACATTGGAGCAAAATGTTGTTTCTCCATGACCACGGTGCAATGGTGCAACAAAAACCAGTATGCAAGACTACGTAAAGTGCAAACGCACACCAATATCACACTTTCTTTTGGTGTAAACAGTGCAGTACTTTTCATTTTTAAAAAGGAACCTTCAAAATAACTTTAATCAGATGTCTTCTTCATCACGTCATTTGACTATATAAATTCATGCGCGGACAAAAAGACCACATACTGCCAATGGGAGCCAGCCTGTTTCTCTGCTCTTTCTCCATCTCGCTGTTTTTCTTCTCCGCCCATAATCTCCACATAACAAGCCCCATCTCTGTTTTTAAAGAGACAGGCAATGTTGTGCTGTCAGACACACTCTGTATCTGCTGCTCCTGTCAATCAAATGCACAGCTAATCATATCACTGCCACACAAACATGATCAACGTTTGATAATGATCGACTTTTCCATGCAACCTGACTTTAAAAAACTGATTGCTTCATCCGTTCCCATCCTCCAATCACCTGTAACATCTGCTCTGAAGCTCCGGACTGAGGGTCCCAAATGTGCAGTGTCTGTGTGCCACTCGGACACACGCCTGTCGTCCCGGTGACTGTAATGGGAATGTGAATATTCCCATTCAGTAACTGTGTGGGGAAGAGGGCATTGGTAACAGTTTGCACAACTTCCTCCTGTACACTGGCTTCACCCCCAGTTGGGACGGAAACAGAAGATACAGCAGTCGTCGCTGATCCCCCGGAAGCCGTTTCGTTATTGTGCTCGTCACTGTACATGTCCTGCTGTATGGCAATATGGGTGAAGCCAGTCTGTTGTGTGGGAGCTGTATACACAGGGATGGTCCATGTCTCTCCAGTGGGGCTGGTAATTGTGCCAGTACTGTTGTACAGCTGAGCGCAATCCAAGGTGACTAGATCAGGCCTTAGAGACAGGTAACTCTGTTGCTGGCCTTGAGGAATTGTGAGCACCGTGGCTAACTGTTGACCCGGAATGCTGTAGGAGAAAGTAATGGGTTGCTCCACTCTGATTTTCTTGGTTGGTTGGAGGAGGACACCTGGTTGACTGGTGGAGTCCATTTGTGCAGGCTGAGATGAGGATGGTGAAGACAAAGACACAGCCTCTACTGCCTGGATCTGAATCTGCTGTCCGTTACCGACTGCTGCTATCAGCTGAGCCTGGATCTACATGAACATTGAGAGACAAGCAGAAATGACAAAAGGTGCACAAAGAGTGGGAAGGTGGTGAGGTAGACACAATCTGGATGTCTAGATCTTGTAACTAGCCAGTACCTGTTGTTGCTGCTCCTCTGTGAGTTCTCCTGCCTGAATAATGTGTGCTGTCGTGTGCTGTTGAGACAAAAACTGGTTGACGTGGGCTTGTTCCTCCTCAATCTTCACCTGAGGAGGAGGAGTAATAAATATAATAATCAGCGTGACTTAAAGAGTAACGTCACGAACGAAATGGATGAAAAATGGAACAAACATGATTTCAGACTGCATTGTTTCATATTATGTTCAAGTTTAAATAAAAGAAATATGGTCTGGATACACCGTGACCATGACCAGAATACAGCTTGAGAAAACGGGATGCGAGGCTGGAGAACCAAGTGGACATGGGATGAACATGCACAGACACTCCGCTCGGACAGTAACCTGAGCTCAGGATTGAACCAGGCACCCTAGATGTTATTCTACCTGGACTGGGGTGGGCTGCTCTGTAGATTGGTGCTCAATGGTAACAAATTGTGATGGGATCTGGAGCTGGGTTATCACAGACACTTGCTGTTGTTGCTCAGACAATGGCTGCGGCTGCACCTGCGCCGGGACCTACTCCGACCAACAAGTTTGGGGGTGGGGAACAAATGTGGCAGCCAGTAAGCAAGAGATCAAGTGAGCATGAAGCAAGCAAAGAAAGAAAGAAAGAAAGAAAGCACGAAATAGAAAATTGAAATTGCTGGACTTAAGATTTCACAATTTTGCCCTCTGTTATTAAACCACACAATGCACACTACCTAGTATGCTTAGTGTATTTTTGTTCTCCAAACACATTAGACACAAGCTGGATAGTGATCGCATGCTAGACAGACCAAAGTGGAATAAACAGATACCAAATAAGGTCTGACATACAGTGACAGTCTAAAATCAGTGGACAAACTTCCTGAAGTGTGGTATTTTGACAAACCCTTGGATAATACATTAAATAAAAAAAAATAATAATTATTGTTCTTTGAGTCTTTCCAGGTTTCATTCTCTCTTACCGGACAGGCCAGCTCCAGCAGTGAGCCAGCCACTTCGGCGCTGTCCGCATAGATGCAGTTTGCCTCTTGTTGAGAAGTACTGCTGTTGTCATCCTGCTGGCTGAACTCCTGCAATGCCTCAGGCCCTTTGCTAGCTAGTGACTCCAGGAAGTCTTTCATGCGGTGTTGTGGGATGCTCTGTGCTTTCACCTTCACCAGCTCCTCAAACGGCACTGAGCCCTCCATGGAGTTATTGATCTCTCCAGCGTCAACAGGACCTGAAACACACAAGCAGGGATGAGACTGCGTAGCCAAAGAATGATCCGTCTTGAACCAGAAGTCTACATTTAGCTCAGGACTATATGCATGTTCAACACTGCATCCTAAAAATTAAATTGCAGAGAATGTCCAGTGCACTCATTAAATGGAAATTATGCATCCCCTGTACAGAATTCCCATAATTTACTTTGAAGATAGGAACAGAGTGTCTTAAAATAAATAATCCCCTGAACTAGACATCAACAAAAAGGAGCTGAGTTTAAAATCCATTATACACTAACACTTGTATGGATAATTCAATTTAAAGATCCATTTGAACAACATTGGTCCAAATGAAATGATAGTAGCCGCATTCCAAATGTGTCCCCTTTAGGCCATAAGTGCACTAGATAGTGTGTCAAAGCCATTTATTCATAACCATAAGTAGCGCACTTATTTAGGAATCAAGATGCATTTAGCCAGCGACTGCTTATGTGCACCTTGTTAGCCAGCTCGGTACCTACTGTACCTGTCTTTACCTCTCCTGGCTCTTCACATGGACAGTTTCGGGAAATTTCCTACTAACTTCATTAGAAGAGAAGGTAAATGAATAAAAAGTCCACCTCTCAGTCTGCTTTGGTTTCGCTTGGGTTGTCAACAATGTTTTTTCTTTATCTGACTTACATTTCCTTAAGCGCCATTTTACAACAAAAAACTGGCAACCAATCAGAAATCGTTTACCGGAAACGACAAGTTATCGCGATGTCTTATTTAATCACGCGAGATTTGAGTGTTTCTTCAGCTTTGGGCCAAGCGTCTTGGGTTATAAAACCGCCCGGAATAAAATGTTGGTCTGAAGCGTAAGAAATCTTAGAAATTAGGAAATTTAGTACTGTACTTAAGCCTAATAATGGGAGCACGGTACAAATATCATTTATACTCATAAACGGGAAAGTATTTCCGAGTGTTGTAGAGGTGTCTCGCACTGTTAACGACAGGTGGCAGCACTGAGACAGAAGAGACGTGATGTGCTATCCTCTTATTTATGCACTCCTGAGGATGAATTGCAATTGGCGAAGACCTAATTAAAACGCTGTCATTCATAAAATAATAGAATTCGTCAGAAGTCAGATATCCCCAGCTCTTATACTCTCACGAACCGTCTCTACACCTGTATGCTGTCCTTTCTTTCTTCCAACTCAGCTGTAGGGTTTGTATTTGGGTCTAGAGTTTGAACCACAGACAGTAAAAAAACAGGAAATGACGTTTAATCTGTTATCACAGTCACCATAACTTATTAACTGACTCAACACAGATTGCCTACATTTGCTTTTGCACTTATTATTATTATTATTATTATTATTATTATTATTATTATTATTATTATTATAAGAATTCAACACTGGTGTAATTGTGTTTGTATATAGCCAACCTCTTGTGCACTTCTGTTGGCTTTTACTGGTGATGGAAATTTCGGTCAAATCATTCGGCAAGTGTAAGGTTAAAAAATATTACAAAAAGAGGGCAATACATTTATTAATTAGTTATGACAGAAAAACTGACTGTAAGATTTTAAAAAGAAAGGTTTTACTGACAGGGCAGTTAACACTGAGTGAATCTGGTGCCTCAAACCTTGGGACCTATTAAAAGAATTTCTATTTTGTCCTCATTTAGCTGTAAAATACTGCACTGGATGAGGTCATTCACTGGGCTAAAGTTATTGGCTGAAACAGATATGTATAACTGTGCGTCATCGGCATAAGACCTGTATGAAATGTTGTATGTCTGAATAATGGACCCAATTGGAAGCATATACAAATTAAATAAAAGAGGACCAAGAATTGACCCCTGAGGGATCCCACATGGAATATCAAAATCCTCTGATTTAAAACCACCAATATGAACAGATAAAGACTTTCCAGTAAGATAAAAGAACTATGCCTCCAAGTCCCAAGCAGTCCTCAAGGCGTTTAAGAAGAATAGCGTGGTCAATTGTATCGAAGGCTGCACTGAGGTCGAGAAGTACAAGTATAGAGACTTCATGGTTATCTGAGTTAATTTTCAGATCATTAACAGCTCTAGTCAGAGAAAAGTTTCAGTACTGTGAGTAACTCTAAAACCAGACTAGAAAACATCGAACAGATTATTGTAAGACAGATACATATTCAATTGTCGATACACAACCTTTTCCAGTATCTTTCCCAGAAAGGGAAGGTTTGAGATTGGTCTGTAGTTCTCACAAGCTAAAGGGCCAAGATTACTTTTTTTTCAGCAAGGGTGTAACAACAGCATGTTCTTCTTTATGATGGTAATTATGTCAGACGTAATTATAGTCTACCTTCTAAATATCAAGATCATTTTTGATCAAATCACTTACATAATTGCAAAATCAGCATTCCTTTTATTGTGTCTGCTGGCTGTGCTTCATTAAGAAGATTCCTTTCCATTTATAACTCATTGCCTCCCCTAATGCACTTGAACAACAGGATGAACAGCTCAGATGTTGAAGCATTTTAATTAAGTTAGGCCTATGCTACACAGTGAAAAAAGAAAAGAAAAAAGAAAGACAGAAACATAAACGTTCACCTAAAAGAACCAACTCAACTTAAGACTTTTAAGATTAGTCGGAGAGCCAGAGGATGTTAGTTTGTTGTTTTATTAACGCCACAGCTACGACTAGCCAACTACTAGAACATCTCATTCCAGCACCTTAGGGTTGATCAACATCACACTCCAACACGTCTGGTCTTTTTAAATGTCATACAAGAAAACAAAACAGAAAACAGCACAGCAAATCATGTTGGAGGTTCTGCACAAATTTGATTACCTCAAACCTTCTGAATACATTTCAGTATTATATATACTGTATATTTAGCTTATATGCACTTCAACAAATGACTATGGTTGTAGCAGTAATTGTATCAGTCTTTAACTAGGAACTATAGCTGGACACAGTAGTCCAGAATGAAGCAAAAGCTTAATACCTTTAATAGAAAGAAAAAAATGCTGTTTAGAAATGAGAATAACCTTAAAAAGAAAGTAAATAAATCTAAACAACCACTTGTAACCTCTTAAGTTATTACATTACAAGCTTAGTGAAAATTCTTAATAAATATGTAAAGTTACTTATGTGTGTATAAATAATAATTCCACCTGTACTCTGTTTTAGTGCTGCATGTTGATCACTCAAGTTCAAGTTCAAGTGGCTTTTATTGTCATTTCAATATATAAATGTGGTACAGTGTACAGTGAAACAAGACAACGTTTCTCAAGGATCAAGGTGCTACTTATAAGACAACGCACCATTTCGGATCCGGAGTGGCCACTGCGTGCTACTGCCGCGCCGCCATCTTGGGTTTTTCACTTAATCGAACAGTTACTTAGTCACTGCAAAACCTGTTGTTTTTTTTTATTCAAGTTAGAATTAAAAGCTGTGATAACATGAAGCTAAAACAGTACTCAGAGACATTAGTTTGGAGTGATCATGCAATTTTGACTGAACTTCAGCATATGAAGCTTTTATATCAGTGCACCAGATTGGAGCTCTCCCACCTTTGGTTTATGTGAGCAGCAATCAGACATGAATTTTATGGCAACTACTATTATGTATTAGTGATTAAAAAAAAATCTGGTAGTGCTTTGATATAAGAGATATGAAGCAACATGTGGGGACTTACAGAGTTCCAAAGAGGCCAAATAGTTTGTACTTGAATTGTAGGTTTGTGAGTGACAAAACTGTTAAAGGTGCAATTTAGTCAGTATTTTTCATTTCTTACTATTACAAAAAATGATAGAAAATGACAAATGATGTAGAAATTATATTAAAAAAAAAAGTTTAAGCCATTCTCTCAGAACAAGTGTATTATATAGCTGGGGGGAAAAAACAGTTTGGAAATACGCCTTCTGCCAGGAATGCTTGTTTGTATTTGTATTGGCCTCTTGTCAGTCATTTTATAGATACCCCCAATGCCTCCTCACATCCTCATAAATCATTATGAGAAGTTGCATGTTTATAGAGTTATAAATTGGCCTGACTGTCCTTGTTAGTGGTAACCTTAATTAGCATGCTAGAGTTAGAGTTAGCTAGAGTTAACTCTAATTGAACCACTACTCCGTTTTGGGTACGGAGCTTTGTGTACACGGGTGGAAATACGCATTGTCTCAATGAATAAAAAAATAATTCAGAACTTATTCAGCTCCACCCATTTAACTGTCAGAGACCCTTTTCCACAACCTTAACTCATGCACCTTAAGATGAGCACAAAGTGATGGCAGAGTATGTCAAAAATGGATCTAACATTGGCATACGCCAGCAGAGGGAGGAGCCTAGAACCTGCTTATCCACAGCTTGACCAATCGTCACTGAGACAGTTTGGAAAAAAACACTGAACAAAGAAGTGTAATGAGAATAAACCCAAGACCCATAAACAAGGGGAAAGAACATTAGATTAGATTAGATTAGATTAGATTAGATAGAACTTTATTAATCCCTCAGGAAGGTTCCTCCGGGAAATTCAGTTTCCAGTAGCAGCACACCGACAGACAGTTTTAACAAGAATTATATATCAAAAATCTAGAATAGAATATAACAAGGGAAAATAAGAAAAAACTATACAATATGACATATATGTAAAAATAATTATAGCATATATACATATATATACACTGATATATGCTATATTATATTTATATATAGCATATATCAGTCACAGACACAGTGGTAGTATATAGTGGTGGAAAGGTTATAAACAGAGTATGATAAAGTTCTACATGTGTAGCACAGTACTGTTTATAGTTTATGTGATGATAATAATGATAAAAAATTATTGCACCAAAAAATATATAAATATAAATACTTAATACTTACACCAGATCTAGATAATATAAGTACCTAAAAAACTATAATATATATAAAGATAGATATAATCTATATACAGATATACAATAAGAACCTCGATTTGATTCTAGATGATGAGATTCAGCGTCTCTGATCACATCAGCGACTATTGATTCTGCAACTCAGAAGACTATGATTACTGAATAATGAGTCCAAAATCTACTTGCTTGTCCTTGCATTTTCAGGGCTCAAAGGGCTCTGCACCAGATTAGGTTCATATTTAGCTTACATCTCCATACACCCAATCAGGCCTTTCTCGTGTCCTTCTGAGGTCTAAACATGCTCGTAATGTTTGAAAAAAAAATGCTGTTTCAGTATCCTTCCTCTTTGGCTTCCTCTAATCTAACTGTCCCAAGGTCTGCATTCATCTATTAATACACAATTGAACTGAACAAATCCCTTGTTGGCTCTTTAGTTGTGTCTCTGCTCATCTGAAAGAGTTCCGAGTATAACCCTTAACTTAAACCCTTTAAAGAAGAATATATTGATTAATATAAACAGCTATACAACATTCACAGAAACATTTCACTTCAGATAGTAGACTATAGACATAACTTACAGCATAACTGTAACTTATATAATTATAGGTTTACGACCTAACTAGGTCCAAGAGTCTTACACTTTCTCATGGTATATGAAGACAACCGTAATAAATACACAATTTGCACATTTATTATGGACAATATGGCTATCCTCTATGTATATAGAAAAACAATTCAGGAATATTTAAATATCTAGAGATTTCATGGTAATACAAAAAGAAAAAAGTGCTTTTATTGTCTCTTGCATTTAGTAAAGAATTTTAGATTTTTGTTTTATTTTGATTGGATTTGATTTTTAAGCCTGAACAAATTACTCACCTTGAAGGGCAAGATTCATCTCGCGGGATGCAGAGCTCGTTAATAGAGAGACAAACACACACACACACACACCACACACACACACACACACACCGCTACATGGCTGCTTTCAGGAATAAAAGTGCAGAGCACGCAGTCATGACAGGACTACTAAACACTAAAGCCTGCCTCTGAGCCGGAGCTGTGCCCAGTTCCCCACCTCCCGGTATTTTCCTTCCTGCCCCCGACCCCCGCGGGAACGCTCTCTCACTGCGCGCACACGTCCCCGTTTACGCGCGCACACGCTGCCTAAAAACTCTGTCTGGCATAACTGCGGCTCGAAGATGATAAAATCCAAAAACATTACAAAAAAGTTTCTAATAAACCGTTGAGCTCATGTACATGTATTACAGTAGCAGATTAAGTGGTATTGTCAAGTATTGAATCGTTGCCTTGTGAATTGTGTCATATTGTATCAAATCATAGCAGATTCAGTGCTAATGTGATATATTGAATTATTGCCTTATGTATTGTATCAAATTATGGCAGACTTTTATAATCGTTGCCATATGTATCGTATTATATCCTATTATAGCAGATTCAGTGGTATTTATTGCCAATCACTGAATCATTGGCTATGAATCATATAGATTCAGTGGTATCACCGAATATTGAATCATTTCCATTGTGTTGTATAATATTGTAGCAGATTAAGTCCTATCCTCAAATATCGAATCGTTGCCTTAAGAATCATATCGAATCGTAACTGATTCAGTGATGTACTCAAATATCGAATCATTGCCTTATGATTCATAATTAATCATAGCAGCTTCAGTGGAAACATCAGGTATCGATTCGTTGCCTTGTGAATGAAAATCGTTTAATCTCGTGTCTTGCACATGAGGTTTACACCCCTAGTTAGCATCAGTTAGTATTGGAAATACAGATTTGAATGCAAAAATCTGAATTGGTTATTATTCTGACTTTGTACACTATATTGCCAAAAGTATTCGCTCACCTGCCTTTACACACACACTACCAGTCAAAAGTCTGGACACACCTTCTAATTCAATTTTTTTCTTTATTTTTATGACTTTAAAAGAGACTGGATAATGATGGACTGTTGTT
>JAQQZR010042071.1:0-19026 GCA_030068235.1 Notoglanidium macrostoma
AAGCTCGTTCAGACCTGCCCAGGCATGCCCAGGATGTCAACTTCCACAGAACAGCTTCCAACCTGGCCTGATTCCATACCTGGACATGCCCAGGCTGGACAAACCATTATTGAGAAGTCACTTACGGGAGTGAAAATGTTTGGATATCAACATATCCAAATTCTTTGGATAAGAAAAAAACAATTATGACAAAACCAAAGATTTCTCTGAAACGGTATGTGACGGGTAAATTTTGATGTGATATTGGTGATCAGCACCCAAAAATCTATGAGAAACACCCAACAGTGTTCAAGAAGCAAAAACGTTGTTGTGCAGTGTTAATGGTTTAGACTTTTTGGATAAACCACTAAGGTGAATGAGTCAGGACTCCTCACAGCCATGGACTGAATCAATCCTATATTTTTGCAGTTGCTAATCAGCACTGTACTTGGTGGACCTAAGACTGACTCAAGCATGGGCAAAAAAACTCGCAGGGCTTTTGTTCATGCTGTACTTTTCTAGAGAACTCAACATGTTTGACAGTTAATGAGAAAGGAACTGACTGAACATATATGTCTTAAGGGATTCTGAGACTAAATAAAGGAGTCAAAAGAGAACCTTAAATGACCCCACTGAACAACTTACACACTGAACATAACCAGAGTGATTACATCAACCAAGGACTCTGATATACAATCCTGTCTGACAGTACTGGAACAAGGCCAATTCTTTTGTTTTTGCTATCCATTTCATTCTAAAGGCATTGAGTCTGAGATGAAAAAAGCAGAAGAAATGATGAACATGAAACGATAGATCAGAATTTCAGTTTTAAATTATTGCTATTTACGTATTGATGTGTTGAACAACTTAGAAAATGGCACCTTTCGTGGCAGATCTCCCAATCATTAGGTGAGCAAAAGTATTGGAACAGACATTCTTCAAGTAAATGACACTGAATATTTGGATGCATGTCCCTTTTCCAGGATTGTAGATCAGATTCTTCTAATTGTTGTGTGTTTTGGTGCGTTTCTCCCTTCAGGCTCCTTTACAGGAGGTGACATGCTGCGCAGTTGGGTTAAGATCTGCTGATTGACTTGGCCAGTGCAAAACCTTTCTGATCTCATCTTTATCTTCCCCCTCATGCTGAAAATGTCCTCATTAGCAGGAAAGCAGTAGTGGGCTGGGCAGTTCTAACTCCTGCAATGCCTTCCTATCCAAGCAGCAGTGAGGCCAGACATTGAACAATGGGTGGGCTTGGTTAAATCAGGATGGGCAAGAGTTTAAAAAGAAAATGCAAATGCCTGAAGTGATTCAGGAGAACTTATATGATTGCAGAAAGTGGCCAATGAGTTTAAAGGCTATCACTTAAGAGGTCTGTTCTTTTGTCAGTATAGTATACCTGCTTGTGGCTTCAGTACACATGAAGTACATGCAGTGCTGTCATTACAAATGGCAGTTGTTTACTCTATCTCATGCACACACGTGCACACCCAGGAACTTTGCCAATGTAAGGACCCATCATAGTCATGCCTAATGTTACACACCAACTAAATCACATCACACCTAACAGAAACTCACTACATGAAACACAACTTGTTGCAGAAGACAGGCTGATATAATTAGAGGTGTATAAATGTGCTTAAATGTGTTTGACATTACAGTAAGCCAATTACAATTTAATTTAAATAAAAATACCAGTCACAGTTATCCAAAATACTATCACCACACAGCCAGTCTATGTGAAATGAAATCTCACATTCTGAGCAGCTTTTCCAATCAAAGCAGATGCAACATAAACTTGCTACAACAGGTCAAGAACTTAAGAAATGTGCAGACTCACTGTTTCACTTGTTGTAGTCACATTAGCAGTCAGAACAATCACACAAACTGTTTCAGCTAAGGATTCTTTTAAATCTAACAGGAAAACCATTGTAATGGCCTGTCAAATTAATGGTTGCAGTGACATTTAAAATAAATAAAACAATTTATATTTTAATTCAAGTGAGGATTTTAACAGAAGAATTGGATGCCAGAATGTAGGATGGTGTTTCAGGGCCACTGTTTAAAATATTTCAAGAATAATGCCATAATATTTCAAGAAAAAGTAAGAATACTGATCCAAAATTGTATGAAAATTAGGCATGTTAAGATATATCATGCATCAATAAATCGTGATACAAATTTTACAAATCAATGGAAATAAAAATGAACCTCTTCATCTCTTAGCTTTTCCTAGCTATAGTTGCATTATTTAGACCGCAGAAGGGGCAATAACATACAATAGCGGGAATACATGTGACGTCACTGTAGGCGAAAGTAACACAGCTCTAATGGCTCGCAAACACACAAACACAGATCTAAAATGGGAAAGAGCTTTTGTGCCACAGATTCATCAAGAAATCGAAGCTCTCTTTTTACATACTGCCGAAAGCTAAAGAAAAAAAAGCAAATAAAAGGTTTTTTGTGTGAAAACCTTTTTTTAATTTTTAAGAAATTTACATAAATAATTTAAACTTTCATTTTTAATAAAAGGAATATTTTAGTTAATAGGCTACTACATTTTACTCCAATCTTTACAAATGTTGTATGCTTTTTATATATTTTTATATATTTTTTTTATTCAACAAAAGCTATAATTAAGTGTAATATATGGTCAAACTGTCAGGAATTGGTCATGGAGGCAGATGCAAATGCATACAGTTTGTTTTTAAACAAAACACAAACACCACAAGTAATGAATATATTATAATCCTAAACATGAACTATGATCCATCCATCCATCCATCTATTCTCTATATTGCTTATCCTTCAGGGTGGCGGGGAAGCTAGAGCCAAACCCAGCTGACTTTGAGTGAGAGGCGGGGCCTTGGCAGGTTGTCAGTCTATCGCAGGGCTGTGAACTATGATCTCAAAGCAGAAACATACACAGATGAGAGGGAACACTACACATGACAACAAAAACCTGACAACTAAACAATGAAAAGTCGTAACTTGTATATAAAGACGTGCTAATCAAGGTGTGTTGTATTGCATTGACATAATGTGACATGCAGGGGCTGATGGGTATTTCCATTTCTGCACCAATTGGCACTACCTTGACACCACCAACAAGAAAATGAGCCAAGGCATAGAGGAAAAACTACAAAGGAATGGGATTGTGTTTTGGAATGGCAACTCAAACACTTAAATCCAACTGAAAATCCATGGAATGAACTGAAAATTGAGGTCATGGCTAATGTCCTTTCTTCTTGGCAAAATTGGACACACAACTGAGTGCTTCAGAACACCAGACTACCAAAAGTTCTACACAAAGCTGTGCATTTCATTAGTAACATCTAGCTGCTAATTACTCTTACTCTTACTCTCTGACAAAAAAAAAAGTGTACTTATTTTTCCCCAAGCTGTTTTCTGAATACTGGTTTACTTTTAGGGGAAAAATGATTACATATTGAAATCTATTTTTGCTGTTGTTGTTGTTGTTGTCACTTGAGGTTATTTGTTTGTTTATAGAGTATAAGGATGACATAATTGTCATTTAGGCCCTGATAAATAAAAACAGAACTGAAGGAGAATGTACTTTCTTCTTCCTGTGATTTTGTATATTGTGATTAAAATATTTAGTGCAAAGATAAATACTAATTCACTCACCCACATGCCATCATTTGCATTGCTCTCACTGAGGTTTCCTAAATCATCAATAGAAACAAAGGACCAGTGTATCAGAGTGCTACTATCCTACTATGAATGCGTTACTATATTGCCAAAAAAGAACTGTGTTGTGCTGAAATGATTAGCCAAATACTCACTGACATAAAAGGAAAACCTGATACTCAAATGAAAGTGTGATGGAGGCACGTGTTTTTCATTAGCTATGTTTACATTCAAAGATGTGCATCAGATAGAATGACTTCATTATGAATTCTTATATTCACAATTTTCCAATCACATTACATGTAATCCAATCCAAAGTTATGACTGTGTTTTGCGCTAAATAGAAGTGACATTTTAAACATTTAGACAAAACCCAATTGCAAATGGTCTGTGTTTCCACTGAGTGAAGTTACACGATTAAAGCTGGATTTTCTCTACTCGCAATAGTTCCTCTTCTCATGAGAACTCTTATAGAGCACTCATTTCTAAAAAAGGTAGCATTTCCATTTGCTCTTCATATCATGTGACTTAAATACATTTCCATTTCAATTTTGTGAAATATTGCTTTATCGATTCATCTAAAAACTACTACATGCAAGTGTAAAAATGTTTTTGTGATATTTGGGAGTTTTTTTGAAATTCATGTTTCCATTACACGTATTTTTTAGTTTGCAATTTCAAACTGTGCATACATTTCAAACATCTAGAATGTTTTCTATTGTGACCAGTATGTGCCTTTGAACCACATAGCAGTTATTCATTTATCAGACCAGTTCTTCATCTGTCTCAGTAAAAGACACAAGGTGCTTCCACGTCTAAGTCCGCTATGTGCAAGAATTAGTCACCACAGCTCCCAAACTGGCTGGATACTCAGATCCTACACTGTTGTGCCATTCCATGAGGAGTGCCTCATCCACATGGGTATTGCTAAGGAGCACTCCAAAAGATCAGTGTTGCAGCTATCTGGGCATCACTGTGTACCTCTCCAGATTCTACAAAGTCAACATCACCCCTCTTATTGGTGTTAGCCTAGCAATCATCTTAGTCATTTTCACAGTTAGCCAAACGCGGTTCCTCATCACACTTTGGTAGTGGGTATAAAGGTTTTAAACACCATCTCTGACATCATCTCAGAAAGTGTGAAATAGAATGAAAGTTATGAATGTAACTTGGTTCTATAAACATCAGATCAGACTGTCAGGGTTCCCTGTCATTTGGAACTGCCACCAACCAAACAGGCATTCAGCAAGTAGGTTTTATTATGGGGTGTAAGGTATTTATAGCAAATACCATGTCTCCATATCTTTTTGTAACTTTGTTGAAGGTCTGTGTATAGTGTGCACATGCACACAAGCATATCTAGGTGTTAATCACCACCCCAGGTAGTTATCAAATGATCAAATAACCACAGTTACATTTGAAGCTTACATTATATTACCTTAAATGCCCAATACATAATACTATACCTGTAAATGTACAGTCAGAACATAGCGTCAATGTGCACAAATGTTATACAAGTATACACATGAAATTTCATTACTAACTGTATATCATACCTTTCAGGGCACTGGGGTGTCTTGATATCATCACATTCGTCTTCTAACCATGCCTTTTTTCCTGCACAAAATGGTCAATCTGTAAGCTAAGAAACCTAATAATGAGTCAGAGGAACTTTGTAAAAAGTGCTTTAAGAGGAAAAGGTCTGACCTACACTCACCATCCACTTTAATAGGAACACCTGTACACCTGCTTATTTATGCAGTTATCCACCACAATGTATAAAATCATGCAGCTCCAGGTCTAGAGCTTCAGTTAGTGTTCAAATCAAACGTCAGAATGAAGAAAAATTGTGATCACGGTAACTTTAACTTTGGCATGGACGTTGGTGCCAGATGAACTGGTTTCAGTATTTCAGAAACTGCTGATCTCCTGGGATTTTCACACATAACAGTCTCGAGAGTTTACACAGAATTGTGTGAAAAACAAATAAACTTCCTATGAGCAAAGGATCTGTAGGCTGAAATGTCTGACAGCAACAGACATTCCAGCTGACAGGAAGTCTATAGTAACTCAAATAATTATTCTTTACAACCATGGTGAGCATAAAAGCATCTTAGCATGCACAACACATTGAACCTTGAGGTAGATGGGCTACAACAGCAGCCCTCATGATAGCCTCAGATTCGTGTTTTT
Source organism: Notoglanidium macrostoma (assembly GCA_030068235.1). Classification (NCBI taxonomy): domain Eukaryota; kingdom Metazoa; phylum Chordata; class Actinopteri; order Siluriformes; family Auchenoglanididae; genus Notoglanidium; species Notoglanidium macrostoma. Next base: position 5,824 of record JAQQZR010042071.1, read on the forward strand.
GGCTAACAGGAGTAGAACCTGATGTAGTCTTCTGCTGTTGTAGCTCATCCACCTCACCACAGTTGTAAAGAGTGATTATATGAGTTACTATATTCTTCCTGGTGGGTCAAACCAGTATGGTCATCTTCCTCTGATCTCTCTCTTCAGCAAGGTGTTTCCACCCACAGAAATGTCACTCGGTCAATGGTTTTTTTTTTGGTCTTTGCACCATTCTGTGTAAACTCTAGAAACTGTTGCATGTGAAAATCCCAGGAGATCAACAGTTTCTTGAATATTTCCATCTGGTTCCAACATCCATGCCATCAAAGTCATAGAGATCACACTTTTCCCTATTCTGATGTTTGATGTGAATATTAACTGAAGCTCTTGACCTGTATCTGCATAATTTATTTGATTATGCTGCTGCCATGTGATTGGCTGATTAGATAACTGCATGAAAGTGTAGATGTACAGGTGTTAATATTAAAGTAGATGGTGAGTGTATTTTATAAAAATAGGCAGCATAATGAAGCACATAAGCATATCTACACGTTAGCCCTCATTTAAATACATCCAGGTTCAAAGAATGTGAAACTTGGAAAATCCCCCAAGCCTACATGTACCCCTTACCCAGCAACTTACATTACTCATTAAGTAGGTAGGATCAGTCTGACCTTTGTATCTACCATGTAGGACCCTTGGTTTACACTTATGGTTATCAGCTTTTACTGATGACTTTGCAGTATGTACAGTGTAAACAGTAGCCTATCCAAAGTCCCCTTACATTCATGTTACACTATCTCAGTCAATGAAATCACAAACAAGTAGACAAAATTATCTTGGTCTGTTTCACAGGCTGCCAATTTGACAAGCTCTCTAGGAGCTCCCTGCATAATAGTCTACTTGAAACCAGACGATATACACATTGTGTTTCAAATGGCTAAACCTTTGGTATACAGTGCACTACATGCAGTATGTCATAAAAAACCATCTAATGAGCCATCTAAGATTTATCCAAAGAAAAAGTTAATATTGCTTTATTGATTCTGATGACTGTTTAACTGAATCCAGCTAAATAATATTAATAACTGAATATTTAACTGAACCCAGTTAATAGTTAGTGGGGCAGGAGGTTATGCATACAAGTCAAATTAGAGCTTGGGGATATTTCAATTACTTCTTTACCTTTACACATGATGAAGTAATTTGTACAGCAATCGCCTTTTTGTTCACAATCTGCAGCACAAGAGCAAAGGCTGCCAGGTAACCTCTCCTCAGCACAACGGAATTTGGAGCATTCCCATTTTTCACCTGGTAGGGGAAAATGCCAAATCACTGGGAAAACTATTTTAATCATATTAATCTATCATTAAATCAATACAAAAACAGTTTACAGTTTACTTTCTTACAGCAAGAGGAATATGAAAATAGGTTTCCATGAAAAGTGGGTAAATATAAATAGCAGAATCAACATGACTGTGATTAACTTCCTAACAGAGTTCCTAATAGTACAGCTACGTTATTCACTACTTCAACCAGAGACATAATATTTTCTCACAGCAAACCACATTGACAAAATTAAGCTGTATGGCCTTTCTCAGAGGAAGAAATATCAACTATATTTTCTGTCACTAAGAATAAACTAAAGGAAATCCACCCTAAAGTCTTGAATCTTTATAATTATTTTGATATTCACTGGCATCGTTGTTTTTACTTTAAACTCCTTTTATACCAGTATGTTGGGCTTGTCATGGTCTGGCAGAATCAGGAACGTAGGAGGTTTGTTGGAGTGAACAATGGAGTGAACAATGAAGTGTTTATTACTGGCTGCTCCAGTTTTTATAAAGCTGTTCTTCTTTGAAACATTGTTCCAAAGCCCCTTTTTTAAAATGATAGCATCATGTGACCACCGGAAGCAAAGCTTCTTTACCTCACTAAAATGTCATTCATGACTCAATTACAGGGTGTGCCACTGGCTCCATCCCAGTTCAGTGCTATTCCGGTTCATATTTATTTAGGAGAAAAGTATAATGCTGTGTTTCATGCACTAGTTATTTGGCCAAAGATAAATAACTGAGGTGTTGATGCTGTGACCTGTGAGCAAATGTGAACAAAAGTTTGGTGACAGAAATGTACATAATATGGAAAATGAAAAAAATGGAGGAAGAAAAAAAAAAAAAAAAAAAAAAAAGAGAGAGAGAGACCTAGATGTCAAGTATGAGAGCATTTCCATCTTGATAGCCCCACTAAGGTCATATTATGATATGTGACTAACATATTTTTTATTCTAAGTATACATCTCCACTGCTTTGACACCCACCTTCCAAACAAGCCAAATTTTGACAAACAACAACTAATGAAACATTAGTAAATCTAAATCTACTCACTAAATAAAGATACCTAAATACAAATGTAAACATTAAATATTATCATAACATTAGTGTTCATCTTCCACTTTCACTGGATGAAGCTTTGGTGAACATGATTGTTAATGATGCACAGCCATGCAGTACTGGAAGTTCAGGGCTTTTTTAAGAAACCTGACTCCACTTACATTCCTGCTTACCAGAAAGTACCTGAAGATCATGGAAGGCATGCTGAGACATTTGTACATTGCACACAGACTCATAAAATGCACAGTGATGCGTTTATTCTCCCCACTAGTCCAAAACTGACCCGTTTCATTTCAAGTCCATGGTTTTTATAGTGAAATTCCATGACAAACATAGCCACTTTGAATTAACCCCAAAACCCAGTTCTAATCACCAATAACATAAACCAATTTCAAAGGGCCCAAGAGAGTGCAAATTAATGCTCATTAATATTAGCTTAGCTTAAGATTTGTATTTAGAAAAAATCAAATGAAACCATTCCCTTCTAATTTTTTAATTTATATAAATTTTAATATTTAAAAAAATATATTCATATTCTTTTATAAAATATGGTTTTAAAATTCTAAAAAAAGACTTTCCCATGCTATTTTGGGGATAAACAGCCCTACAAGTTTGAAAAGCTTATTTTTTAATAAAAGTATGCTCAAAATAATATTTTTATTAATATTAATATATTTGGTTTTTTTATTTTAAATCATTTGGAGCCATGAACTAATCAGTAATTGTTAAGCGCTAAACAATAACTGCTGTCTATTAAAAGGAAGGAAATTTGTGTCATTCGACTGTCTGCAATTTGTAATTGAATTTTCTTGCTTTATTGGGCAAATTAGAGCAAAAACAATTAAAATAAAAATAATGTTTATTTAGCCAGCTGTAAGTTTGATGTATCCATGTCTCCTTCCAAATGAACCACTGGTGAAGCTTCAACAACAACAGGGGGGGTGGTTGTGTGAATATTAATGCAATTTTTTACATATTTTATTTGCAAATAATTTTTGTTTTGTATGAACACATCAAAGGGGAGTTGGTGACGTGTTGGTGGTCTACTAAAATGATTTTTTTTCCCTCTGGCCCACTTCACATTGGACTAAGTGTAACATGGCCCACTACGTAAAGTGAAGAAAGAATTTATGGATGAATTTGGTGAAGTGCTGTCCAAACATTACACTGACTTTAACTGTATTTTAATGTCTAAAACATTTTAATAAACTACTAGACACATTTAAATACCCACAGCATGTTACCAGACCTACAGCGGTGCTTGAAAGTTTGTGAACCCTTTAGAATTTTCTATATTTCTGCATGAAAATAATTCAATTCAATTTTATTTGTATAGCACTTTTAACAACAGACATTGTCACAAAGCAGCTTCACAGAAGTATCTAAATTCTGAATATAAACTTATGAATCTATAAATTTATCTATACACATCACAAGTGAGATGCCATACAAGCTTTGCAAGCTCTTTGTAAGCTCTGCTTCAGCAGTTGAATGAAACCACGGAGGTAAAGAAAATCCTATAGAAACAGCTGGTCTTTATTTGGGGTTAATCAGAATAATTTAATTGATGACAGCTTGTATGATAATTACTTTTGAAAATGAGATTGTTTCATTCTGAGCACAGCTATATCACCAATTATAAAAAGGTATGCACACTTATGCAACCAGGTTATTGTAACTTTTTTATTTTTCCTATTTTTGCTTAAAATGTTGTAATTTCATGCTGATGATGGAAAAATTTCTGACACAGTTCATCTTAGTTTCATATTTTACTTCACAAAAACCTGCCATTTTAACAGCGGGGTGTAGACTTTTTATATCCACTGTATCTATCCCTAATGAGCAACCCTGTGGCAATGGTGGCAAGGAAAATTTCCCTGAGATGTCATTGAGGAAGAAACCTTTGAGAGGAACCGTTTTTTAATGGTAATTTAAGTCCTATGCCATTGTAGCAGAACCACTCATATACTAAACAAATGAGACAAAAATATTATACTTGGTTATTTGTTTATTGAGCAAAATGATCCAGTATTATGTCTGTGAGTGGCAAAAGTATGTGCACCTCTAGGATTAGCAGGTAATTTGAAGTTGAAATTAGAGTCAGGTGTTTTCAGTCAATGGGACGATGATCAGGAGTTGAGTGAGTGTCCTGTTTTATTCCAACAACAGAGCTCTATCAACATCTGATCTTCACAACACATTTGTGGAAGTGTATTATTATTTTCCTCAATTAATAAATGACCAAATATAATATTTATGTCTCATTTGTTTGTCTCATTTGAGTTCTCTTTATCTACTTTTAAAACTTGTGTGAAAATCTGATCTTGTTTTACATCATATTTATGCAGGAATATAGACAATTCTAAAGGGTTCACAAACTGTCAAGCACCACTGTACTCATAAAAAGGTCATACCCTTAATGTTATCTCTACAAACATTTATAACTGATATATAACTGACTTGCTATTTCAGACCATTCTTGCAGATTTAGTTTTTACATAACCCAGTTCCATACCAGCAGAGTCAAATAAACAAGAAAATGTTTGAATGCTGTGAATGCTGCAACAACAACTTCATCATCATATGGTTCCATGCTTGTTTTTCCCCAATTTTCTTCCATTTATGGTCATGTGTCAACACTCACACACCAGACAACTTTTTCCTATTATGTGACAGCTACCAACCACGAAAGATTTTTTCTTTCGAACACATGCGCTCTCTCACAGACGTGTGAAGCTCGCCAACCTCAAAGTTTCAAACTATTGCTCATGCTGCGTCACAAGGCAGCATAACACACATGGAAGAAAGCGTTGTCTAGACCAAACCGCATGCATGAGCTCATAGACGCCCACGAGTAGTTGGTGCTGAGACGGTACATCCTCCACTCCACCCTGGGAACACAGCCAGACTGGCTGTGGCACTGCTGTGTTCAATCTCCCGATGTGAAATGGGGAAAACAGTGAATATCTTTAAAAGAGCTTTTAGGAAAAGCATGCTAATTATGAAATTTATTAAAATACTTTATGTGCCTTTAACAAAGGAATGAAAGTCTCACATCAGATCTATATATCTCAACTAATTAATGACAACAAAAAATAACATTCAGTTTTTTCCTTATTACTGACAAGTTAATAAATCCTGAAAAAGTAATCCCATCTGAGCTCCTGTTCTCAGACAAAGTTTTTCATGATAACACAACTCATATTACAGACAATATTTTAACCTCTCATGGCGATGGATCTGATATCCGTGCACATCCACGTACCCCAAGAGGACTTTCTGTACATTTTCACCAGCTCTTCACCAAACCTTGTTTTAAACATTTCTTTCATTACTGATCTGAAGATCTTTTGTCTTGTTCATGACCATGACTGGTTCCACACAGATGGATGTTTTCTTCAGATCTCTGAATCATGGTATTATCATGCCACTTCTGAAGATCCGTTATCACTAGGCAACAACAAGCCAATTACAAACCTCCTCAGGCAAATACCAATAGTGAGCTAGCTATCTCTCATTACTAGTTTGTATGATGTGTACCAAACTGAATTCACAGTACTGAAATTAATGACCAAAGACACAAGCAGTCTCTGTTCTAATGCCATTAGATTTGTGTGCAGCTTTTGAAACTGTTAATCATGACATATCTTATTCATCTGGCAAATATCTTCAGGGATACTCATTCTTCTTACACATTTAACTCTATCTCCAGGCTCTCCTCTGAGGTTTATGAACATTACATCACTCTGGGAATAGCTGCTCGCCATTGCTAGATCCACTCATCTGTCTGTTTCTGTCCTCATAAGACCATTTCAGTTACACTCGATGTTTCTGTACTGAAACACAATAGAAAATCCATCATATCCATGATTGTAAAATTAGATCCATTAGCAGCTATTCATTCAGGAATGCTCTTGATTTTTCTAATTCACTCTTTTCTACATTTGTTCCTCAGATAACCGACCTGTTCCAGCCACTCCACTCCATGGTACACCTCTGAGATGAGCACCATGAGAGCGGATAGTAGGCTGCTCGAGTGTCTGTACAAGAAAACTGCTCTTGCCTGTAAAGATCATGTAAAATAACAGAGATGCTCTTAATGTGACCAGGTCAGCGTTACTATCCAGCATCAAATCAGTCAGCTAGCTCCTTCAGCTCTCACCTCCGCTCTGTCTGATTCTGTGTGAGAATTCTCTTCTGTGCTTCCAAAATAAAAGTAGATAGATCCTACTCATGTCTTACAGTACCAGTCAAAAGTTTGGACACACCTTCTAATTGAATGTGTTCTCTTTATTTCAATTATTTCTACATTGTAGAACAATACTGAAGATATCAGAACTATGAAATAACACCTTTGAAATTATATAGTAAACTGTGGAAGCCCTAAGAGGCCGTTTATTTACTGAGTTTTTATTTGGCCTGTTTACTTATGATAAGCTATTTTTGTCATTATCATGACATGACAAATTTTTTTTTCCTGTAACAGTGACAATTTTCCTCGAGATCTTAAGATAATGAAACTCTGTTTTCCGGTGATAATGATATAATTTACCCATAATCCTGCTGATCTGCAGCTCTCGGTCATCATCCGCTCTCCACAGATTAAGAGCTGAGCCTCGTCTAAAGGTCATTAGTGGAATTTCTTGCCTTCTTAATTTGAGTGAGATCATCAGTTGTGTTGTGTGGAGGTAGTGTTGGTGTACAGTAAATAGCTCTATTCCACTACTGGAGTAATCCATATTATGACAAGAACCGCTTAACTAAGTACAGAGAAATGACAGAACATCATGATGAGTTTAAAGAAACACTATTGAATTAGAAGGTGTGTCCTAATTTTTGACAGGTACTGTATAGTTATGCTCCTACTGATCCAATAACTCATCATGAAGCTCAATAAGTCCACCTGCGCTCTTGATCCAGAGTCTTCATCAGCTATTAAAGCCAGTCTCTCGGTCCTTACTGCTATATCTCTCTCTCCATGTGAAAGCTAACTCCGTTACTCCCATCCTTCAAAAACCCACACATGCTGCTGATCTAGGTCACTGTAAACCTGTTTCCAACCTCTCCTTTCTTTATGTATAGATATTTTATTTCACACAACAATTCCAAATCCTTCACAATGTCTCAAGGCATTCTTCAGAGGCTCTGTTATGGGATCTTTTCTATTTATTCTCTACATGATACCTCAGTAATCATCTCCAGTAATCATCAATAATATCAGCACAGTCTAAAATTTCACTTTATATGTTGACAATTCACACATTTTTCTCTAATCCTACAGACACTTCCTCAGAACCTCCGAGACTGTACAAGCCTTGCTTAATTTAACCCAAAACTCGACACATGTTTACAGACAGATTCCCTTCCCACACATGACTAATATTTATCTTTCCTTCGCTGCTAAACACTCCTGACAGAATAGCCAGAATTATTCTTAACCTATTCTCCTTAAACATTTTATCGTGTGTACCATTTATGTTTAATGTTACTACTCATTTGATTGCTCTGTAAAGTGAACTTGGGTTTGTGACAGGCGCGATACAAATAAAACTTTATTATTATTCAAAACATGCCCATATTTCTCATATCCTTAAATCACTTCACTGCCTTCCAATCAAGTACAGAACTGATTTTAAAGTACTTTTACTCATCTACAAAGCTTTTAATGCCATCATTCTTGAATACATTTCTGACCTGCTCACGGTCATAAATTAAGCAAGTGCTCTCAGGGAGCTGGCCGCTGGTGCTTTAGTCGTTCCCAGAATTAAAACTGCGGTATGTAAGTGGGAGTGTTTTTTCCCCCCCATCATGGCCTTTACTTTGTGGAATCTGGTAAAAAAAAAAAAAAAGAAGCTTTATACAACCTTTGCTTAGCTTATTTATTTGCTTATTCCCTGCGCCTTATAACATGCTGCTTTACCCAATCCGCTCTTTTTCACTTCTACAAATCATATTTGATCTGATATTATTTATATTTTTGTGTTTTATCATTATTTTGTACATAATATTCTATCATTTGTTTTTCATTTTAGTTTTCTTTATTGGCTTATTGTCTATCATTCAAACTTGTGAACCTACATTTTTATACTTATTAACCAGTATTATGCTCATTTTGAAATACACTATATGGCCAAAAGTATGTGCACCCCTGATCTTCACTCCAATATGTGATTCTTCCTCAAAGTCTGAAGCATACAGTTGTACAGAACGTTTCTGTGTGCTGTAGAGTTATAGTTTCCCTTCACTGGAACTGAGGCCCAGACCTGTTCCAGCATGACAATGACAATGCCCCTGTGCACAAATCAGTTCCATGAAGACATGGTGTTCAGGTTATGGTTGGAGTGGAAGAACTCGAGTGTCCTGCCAGAGCCCTGACCTCAACCCCACTGAACACCTTTGGGATGAACTGGAACTGGAGCCTCCTCGACATCCCAACATCAGAGCCTGACCTCACTCATGCTGAATGAACACAAATCACCACAGCCACACTCCAACATCTAGTGGGAAGCCAAAAAGAAGTGTGGAGCACGGTATAACAGCAAAGGGGAATAAATCTGGACATATGGGTGTGATGGTCAGGAGTGCACATACTTTAGGATGTATAGTGACAAATGGACAGTAATTAACTGAACCAATTTTATGTTTTACTCTTTCACTTGTACTTGCACTTTGGGTGGCATTTTGGAATGGGACATGCTATGTAAATAAAGTATCATTATTATTATTTTATTACTACTACAGGTACATATAGTGCACCTCAGCACACTGTCTTTGTGGGTGCAGATAAAAAAAAGGAAAACAAAAATCAAAGGACTAAATCTTTATACGTAACCACTTGAATCCACTTCAAGTCCTTGAGAACATAAGGATAGGAATCAGTCACGAAGTCATGAACTTAGCTGTTAGCATTCGGTAAGAACACAAAGAAACAGGAAAGCGTCCAGCCAGTCCACACTGAAAGGAAGGTGAACTGCTTTGTGACAATATTTATTGTTAAAGTAATTCAACTGAAAATGGTATGGAGAATTTAATCACATTCAGTTTAAGAAATAGTCAAGCTTTTTGGGTCAAAATGTTCTTTTTTCCCTTTTGGCTGAAAAATGAAAGTGCATCAAAGCCTTACGTTCGATACTTCTGTGTGGTTAGTTAAGTTGTACATACACAGATATGGATGATAGATTTAATGTCAAATTAAGGAACTCAAAACCATTTAGCCTGACATAACATGTTGCGAGCATGTGAAATGGAAGAAAGGGTGCAGGGCTTTTAGGCCCTCAACTCTTAATACTCTTAATAGAAAGCAGATGTGCAGCTTACTGGGTTCCACACACACTTCTTTGTAGTCAAGACAGCAGTTGCCTTCCTGCTCACATGCTGCGTCGCAGCGACACAACTTGCTGGTTCTCTTTCCGGAAAAACACCTATTTTTACAGGTGTCATCTGTCAGAGAAAAAAAAAATTTGCGAGATCTCTGTGATTTGCTCATTTCTGAAACATGAATTGTCCTGCTATCTGTTGTTATAGTATAAAATAAATTAAGTATTTTTATAGCTTAGGCAGGTAACGGTGAATAAATATTTTCACATCATTAACATTATTATATAGAAGGTGAACATATTGTATGACTTTTGCACACCTGACATTGAGGAGCATCTTACACAGTGTGGTTTTACACCAAAGCACCATGCACAGTCTGTACTCTCTGACTGCTGTAAAATTGCACTGGCACATCGCACTACATATTAAACAACATGTAAATATGATACGACAAACATCAACATTGTATTTACTCGAACTGTACTACCTCATCTTCATACTATTTCATTACTATTAGACTTGTGTGCTTTTTTTTCTTCTGTATTAGAGTTGAGGACAAACGTTTGCATACATCAAGTCATAACACTGTAGTGTACCGTTTTCTTTGCTGTAACGGCCATTTTCCAAATGTAAAAGTGGGAGCAAGCTGGCCACAGTCAGGCTAATCGATAATGAAACTCGTTGCCATCTATTTTTTATCATAAACAAACAATCTTATTTTTAACTTTAGTCTGCAATAATGTTGAGTGGAAAGGGTTAATTGTACAAATGTAACATAAGTGTATGTCTGATCTGCTGTCCAGTTCATGTTAAAACAATATAAACTGCTGTGAAAGATATTTACTGTTGCTCAACTGACTCATTTCTAAATCTGTAATGACAGTACAATAAAAAAAAGAAAAAAAAGGTCTTTCCAATTTATAAACATAAAAGAAAATATCTATCTACTTTCCTGCCAAAAACGGTAACACAATCTTCTGTATTAAAAAACTAACTTTATGATGGCCTCAATACTCAAACATAATTCTGTGTGATGTAATACAACTGATGTAAAACAATTAAATGTAAAACAAACTGATAATTAGTTGAAAATTGAACATATCAAATGACAGTTGCAACAAAAGACTGGCAAAGTTGTGTATTGTTAAAAAAACACTTGGTGGAACAGCTCACTAATAATTAGGTTAACTGGTGACAGGTCAGTAAGGTGATTGGGTATAAAAAGCATCACGGAGAGACGGAGTCTCTGAGCGGTAAAGGTGGGAGGGGTCACCACTCTGTAAAAGACTGTGGTAGCAAATAGGGCAACAATTTAGGAATAATGTTCCTCGGCATAAAACTGCAAACACCCGGTTTGTCTGTTTTATAAAAACAACAACAAAAATCAAGCATTTGAGTAAGGTATTATTCTGAATATAGCTAACTTTCCCTGAGTAAAATGTGACATATCATTTGGGCTGAAGTAGCAGCCAGTTTTAAAGAGCCCAAAGAGAACAGGCTAGTTAAAAACACAAGCACACTATTATCAGCCCAGTGCACTGTGGTCAAGCTGTGTATTGGGGATAATTACCGACAGCCCACTCTCACTCCCACTACATAATGATTAAAATTAGATGTAACTCACTAAACTAATAATATTTTACTCTGGTTTTTACTTCCCTTTTCATTTTTATCATTTTATCGGTGTGGCTGTGAGATGATTGAAAGCGTGTGAAGCGTAACAAGCAAAAGCGACACAAAATACCATGACACTAAATGTAGAGCTCTCTCTGACCAATCTGATGTCTGATGGCTAAACATACATTTATGTATATTAAGCAATTTTTTTCTATTGGCTAACACTTTGTTTCTGAAGTAAGATCATCCTCCTTCCAGCAGATTTGGCAACCCAGCTGCTTATGGAGACCCATGCAAATCACCAACAGTGCAGTGAATGACTATCCACCTGCATTCGTGATCAGCTCACCCGATATAATATTCTAATAAACAGGGCAAGAATCTGGCGGTATGATACGCAACATGATACAGTGGTTATATTAAATATATTGTTATACTGTAAGCAAGGTAATATATTGTGATCATTTGAAATCTAATTTTAGGAAAGGTGTCATAGTATAAAGCACATGTTAGCTAATGCTAACGTTAGCAGTGTGGCCTTATGCTACTTCCTGTATTAGTTTATGTTGCTATGTTGGAGTGGAAGAGTTGAATGGCTGAAGCTAGATTATTTTCTTAGACCACTACTAAAAAATACATGACTGCAAAATACTGTTGTTTAAGTATAAAATAGTAATTAAATAAAGATGGCACCTTTTAAATCACAGTGTAACTTCAAGAGCAATATGATTGCTAGGATCACAGCCAGTAACGTGAGCAGAGAAACCTGTGGAGGCAAATATAAAGGCAATTAACAACAACAATCATAAACATATAAATGTATTGTGCAACAGCTGTGTGCAGTGCGCTTTACTATTTGAGTAAGTTTTCCGTACATTTTCCAATTAGTTGTGAGTGAGTGACTCTCAAACTAAATTATAAATCATAAACATCTGATTGATTTATATTTAAACCATTTAAAAAAATTTTTTAAACACGTTTAGAGACACTTAAAGGGCTTTTGCTGCACTCCTGCTTGCAGAACATGATTTTCTTGGTTTTGTGCTTGTGGTCATTGCAAAACACTGCATTTCACAGAGAGCCTCAGGTTTTTATTATACACACACCTCTTTTGCTATATGACATGCTGATGTGCATGACCACGTGACCAGAACGCTTTGACTTTGGTCTTGTCTGACCACAACACACAAGTCTAGTTCTAACTGTGCTTTCTGGAGCGCTGTGTTCTGTGAGATGTTCTCAGGTAGGGATTCTGTAAAATTGCCATTTATTGGCTGATTTTATGAAATATGACATCCACAAGAATGACCCAAGCAGTCTGAAACTGAAGCCTGGGCACTTTGGGCTTCCAGTGGTATCAGACACGTGAAGCGAATTGTGGTTAATGGGATTTTTATATATTTATCACCTGATTTGTGCAACTCAACAACCATCTGTCTCTTTTTGCATTGATTTTTCTTACCTATGGATGGAATTGGATAACAAAAATATTTAACATGTGCAACCTCATACCTGAGGAAAACAGGACTCCTAAGATAGAGCTCTTAAGAGAAAGTTTCAAGAGAAAATACTATTATTTTAAATAAGTAGTTCTACTGAGTCATTTATTGTTGTTTATCAAAGATTAATCATTTCACCAATTGTTTGAGTGGGAAAATTTAATTACCACATGGGGATGTTCAACAAGCTACAGTTTGGAATCGTTAAATTTTTGGCCTAAATGTGTGGCGGCAATCTGCTACTTCCTTTTACTTCAGAGTAAGACTACAAGACCACAGTTAGCAGTAGCTTTTGGCTAACAGTGTTTAGCGCGCACACACACACACACACACACACACACACACACACACACACACACACACACACACACACAGGTTTACTTTATCTTGGGAGATGG
>JAQQZR010042100.1:0-19022 GCA_030068235.1 Notoglanidium macrostoma
AATTGCCCATAGGTGTGAATGCGAGCATGTGTGGCTGTTTGTCTGTGTTGGCCCTGTGGTGGACTGGCGACCTGCCCTGGGTGTACCCCGCCTCTCGCCCCGTGTCTGCTGAGATTGGCTACAGCTTCCCCGCGACCCAGACGGATAAAGCGGTATAGATGGATGGATGGAAGTAAAAAAAAAAAAAAAAAAAAAAAAAAAGGTTACGTTGCTTAAAATAGCAAGGTTTATAAATGTAGAGCCAAATCACAATGTTATACAACTAAGCAACTTTAAGAAAAAGTAAATTATATTGCTGGTTTATAGGGATAGAACTGAAGCTTTGCATATTTTATGTAAAGAAATTGAAAATAATAAGCAAATTACCCATCATGCTCATTATTGGGCCATCACAGAGTCTTCTTCATTACATTAATTATCATTAAATAACTGGTGTTATTTTTTTATACAGGCACATACCAGTGATTATTTACAATAAAATGTGTTTGTACACAGGTTTCCTAGACAAAAATGAGTCATATCCATTGATAGCAGTGTGTTATGTGTAACAGGTAGCACACCTGGATAAAGCCAGGGCGCCATGTCCGAACAGAACACCTTACTGACACTCCCACATTCCAAGATGATGACTGTATGGTGCACAGTTCCAACTCTGCATTTCTCAGAAGACTCCTGGGTTTATTTGGAATAGCAGGTAAAATGCCATGATAGGACATACATTTTATTTTAATTGTGATTCAGTCATGTAAGTCACTAACAGAATCCATCCATGATGAGATTGATGCTGCTATTAATGTTAAATTATAGCCAAGTGTTGGTGGGGGAATCACAATGCTTATTTCATCCAGGGAGCTTAACCTACAGCTAAAAAGTTTGGGCCCACTCTCCAATTAAAAAAAAAAAATAATAATAATACACTGCTTTGTCATGCTTTTATTCCAAGACAATATTAGAAGTACCTGACTAGTTTTGAATATTTCATAGCTTGTAATAACACATTACTTAACCACAAAGGCTGAAACTATTGCTTAAGGCATATCAGATCTGTCTTTAGTGCATTATATTCACTCGGTGCTAGAATTCTATTTACTAATGTCAGAGCTTGATTGGCCCTTGGCCTGTCTTGATAGTGTCTTACTTAACAGAACAATGACCATCAGTCTGCTTTGTCCCAGATCAGTTTGGTTTAATGCACCGTCTGCTCCTCACTTCAATCTTCTGTTGTACTGCATCACAACTGATAAGGCAGAATTTTTGTTTATGTCAGGTGGCGGATGGGGAACAAGGGCAAGCACGGAATGTGGAGGATTGGATGGAGGTGGATCGGTGACAGAATGGGGGTGTTTTAGGGGAGGAAGATCTGGGAACTTGGTCCAAATTAAAGGGATCATGAAAAGAAGTGCATCACTCAATTCTTCAACATTATGCAATTCCTTCTGTTTTATGCATCATTGGACAAATTTTCTTTCTTCAACAGGATAATGATCCCAAGAATTCATCATAATTGTGACAAAATTATATCCAGTCCAACGAAAAGCAAAAGGTTTTGAGAACTATGTCCCCAGTCTCCAGATCAGCGCTGGCATTGGACGAGCTGGACGGACAAGTTTGAAATGAGCGTCCAGCAGAATGAGACAGAACTGCTTACATGCTTGAAAAAGTGCTGGAAGAGTCTGGACACACTGATGCCACAGTGAATGCATGAGGTAATCAAAGCTAAAGGCAGTCCAATGTAATATTAGTGTGTGAGACTTTTGTTTTTTGGACAGGCAGTGTATATTGTACATTTCACTTCAAAACCAGTCAATTACATTTCTTTTAAGTATTTCTAATATTTTCTTTTAATAAAAGTTTAACAAAGCAGTGTATAATTTATTTTTGGAGGGTGGGCCCAAACTTCTGGCCTGTAGTATATATGTTTATATAGTTCATACTACACAGGCACTGGAGGATGGATTTAAAGCATCCTCTTTTAAGGGTGTGTTCACATATAGAGTTTAACCAGTCAGAATCTGACCTTTGGGCAGCTGAGAACACCGCAAACACATTCAGGTATGGACCAAAAAACCTCACTTTAGACTGTTTCCAGGTGCAATTCAACCCTGATTTAACTTATCTGAACAAAAATGGGTCGTGTGTTTTGGGTGACAGTATTTTCTGTCGAAAATGCCAGTTTCTACACTCAGACACAGGACAGAGCTGTAGTGCTGCAGCAATGTGA
This sequence comes from Notoglanidium macrostoma, assembly GCA_030068235.1. Taxonomy (NCBI): domain Eukaryota; kingdom Metazoa; phylum Chordata; class Actinopteri; order Siluriformes; family Auchenoglanididae; genus Notoglanidium; species Notoglanidium macrostoma. Next base: position 2,222 of record JAQQZR010042100.1, read on the forward strand.
TGTGTTCTAGAGATTTGGAAAGATGAACAAAATGGAACAATAAATGCTATGGATCCGATGCACAAAATGTTTTAATATGGTTATTTATTTCACTATCTAATCATTTAATTAGTGCCAGCTCTGTTCTTGGGAGGTTCTACATGTATTTAGCAAATATTTATATATCTTTTTGTCTAGCTGTATTTCTGACCAATAAATGAACAAGTCGAGGCCTGTACACCCTTCAGCTAAGGGCTTTTTTAAAAATAATGTGCAATGTAAAACCAAATCCATCCATATAGCAAAACAAACCAAAAATATCAATCTAGTTCTGATTCGGACAAATGGACTAATAGGTGTGAAATCTTGCCCTAATGAAAACATTTCAGCCTTTTTCAAAAATTTTAATAACAGGTTTAGAATTGAGAGAAACAAAACTTATATAAAACACTATCTCGATTTTGGTGAATTTAATTTTCATACTTTGCCAGACTTTATTACAGATGAGCTAAAAAAATCCCTGCAGCGATAAAACCATTTCTGTTTCTTTAATTGCTGAAACCTTACCATCTGTCTGTAAGCAGTAGGTGGGACTGAAAACACTGATCTTCTTGTAATAGTCATCAATAGTCTGCACTCTCACACAGTACCATGTCCAGCTCTCCAGCTCAGGCAGAATCACCAAATTGTTGGCGCTTGTTAGATTATGAGCCACCTGTACAAAGAGAAAGAAAGCGAGACATTTAGTGTTTACAGAAGTGAGACCAAGATAAACCAGAGGAGCGCATTAGTTAATCGATGTTATTTAGATGGAAACAGGGTGAGCACTGCTCTTCTTACCGAACTCTGAAAGAGGATTTACACAGCAAGCGAGACGTACAGTAGGTGTGAGCGAAATGTAAGGGTATGCGTTAGACAATTTTTTTTCCTGAAGCACGGTTATCAATATTCGAAAATGCAAAAGCAGGCTTGTGCAACACAAAAACTGCTGAAGTCACCGAAGAGAAAGTTCAGCCACTAAGCAGCAGGTATGAAAGAAATGGGGAAGTGTCAGTAACTTTGGAGTCTATATGTTGTTTTTAATCTAAATAACATTATAATTGTGTTTAGGTACAGGTAGTTAGGTCTATTACACCCTTTATCGTTTCGTAGCCTATACTGAACGAGAAGCTAACCCGTTTAGCATGTCTTATGTTACACTTAGGAGGTACCACAATATTAATGTGCCACAACAGTGATGCTGTCAGCTAACTACAAACAGAAATTATGTTTCCTGGGGGGAATTAGCCTAAAATTTAGTCTAAAATTCCCCACATTAAGATAATTTAAAGGACGCGTCCAAAAAGGACGCAAGAAATGTTTGTGTGTGACTTTTTAATATGCCAAAACAGGAGGCAGGTTTTTTCTGTGTGGATTTCTATTATGTCTCACATTTCCGAGCCGAATAATAGACCTTAAGCCAGCTGAATAATAGAACTCTCCAGTTGCATTTTTATTAAGCCCGAGCAGTCTAAACTGCTGCATCGATTCCAGCAAAGTTCCAGCAAATCTTTAACAAAAGATGGACATCAGACAGACGACTGAAAAGCACCTCACGAACAGTTCAGCTACAAATTAGGCCTTTCGAAACCTGAGAGATTCTTTCAGAATCTACTTAACCAGAAGATTTAATTAATACAAAATACGCGTCAGGACCTGGAATAAAAATGAACAAAGATTTTCAGAAGAAACTGACACTCAGATTTAATTTTTGCTAACAGTGGTGGTCCTGTACATAGCATGACAGCACAGGTGTTCAAAAACAGAAGATAACCTGACTGTGATGGGTTTGATTATTTCTGTACTATGTGAATTAATTAAGCACTGAGATGAACTGGTTCCATATCACAATCAAACCACAATCCAGCTCAGCTTGCTCAACAAGCTAAAAAACGAGGAAAAATAGTAGAAGTGCCTGTGACAAAAACTAAAGGAACTACATGAGTGCTAAAAGTACCCTGGAATACTAGATAAGCAAACTGGCGGAAATATTTATCTGATTAAATATACAAGAAAGTAAAGGGTGTTTAGTGCAGCATTACTGTATATACTAAACACAGCGAAATAATCTAATAATAATAATAAAAATAATAATAATAGCATAGCACAACTGTTATGAATTTGAACATTTAATTCCTATTAGAGTTTAAACTAAAGGGAGAAATATAAATAAATCTAATCACGTTCTAAGCAGTTTCTAAAGATGACGCATGGGTGCTGTGGCTGTGTCATGGAAAAAAAAGTCAAAAGAAAAGAGGAATAAAAATAAATTGCCAACAAGGTGCAGCTGTGCATGGTTTTAAGGGCGTGTTCATGTTACAGTGTTGGGTGGAGTATTTTTTTAATCAAATATGAGGAGTGAGAGCATGAAAAGATCACCGATACAGAAAGCTAATGAATCACTAATCATCAGCCTCATCTTCTTTAATCATCAAGCTCTATTTTTAAAACTCATTTATTAAACAGGTTGTAGATGAAGGCTATTGTTAAGGCAAATTTGTGCGAGGCATGCATGGGTGTGTGTGTGTTTGTGTGTGTGTGTGAACATAGACAAACCTGTGTTGAAGAGCTCTTTTTCCAGTACTGTATAAAGTAGTACATATTTGGGAGCAGTTCCTTCATGGAGCCATTGGTGATGGTGAGAGGGTCAGAGATCGCGACCTGCAGCAAGCCATTAACAGGGGTCACGTTCACTGCAGAGGGTGGCCCGATAGCAGCTGCAGGGGTAACAATAAGGTCATGCTCAGTGTGCTTTTAATGGGAAAGGAGAGTCACTGAGATAATGTAGTAATTTACTAATAATACCTGGATGATGTAGTAAAAGTGTTATGAAATAATGCTGGTATTAGATTTAATTTATAAACAAAACTATCCAGAACAATTACACAAATCCTTATTTCATCTAAAGAAAATTCATCAAACACTGAAAACAGATTACCAAAACGAATAAAACTGATGGTTTCTTTTGGTATCGGTATGAAATTACATTCCCATGCTTGTGCTTGTGTTCCCAAGTTCAAAGTTCAGAGCTTCTGTGACTCAGTTATACTTCATATCAGCTGATATAAAAATCCACACCTGAGCCTCCAATTCATATTTACATGTTATACACTGACAATATTGTCTTTCCAGTTTCGTGTTTGTGTGTGTACAGTTAACTACTTACTTGCTCTATCAGTTAGTGATATTACTTTTGATGACTTAACAAATGCAAATGAAATTTCTTTTTTAGTTTGTTAAAACATTTCTTCCTTAAATTTACACATACACACGCCACCTGAAGGGAGCTGCGTGATAATACAGATAAAGATAGAACTGAGACACGGCGATACTGATGGTGCAGTTTGTGAACACTTGTTTAACAATCAAACCTGACTAGCTTTAACGAGTAACAGTCAGTGGGTGTTGTATGTAATGTATAGTCCATATATGTATAAAACATTACATATATAGAAGGTCATGGTAATTAGTTCTTCCCTACGAGATCCAACACGATTTAAAAAGTTGTGTCTTGTATGTAAACAGTGTAGATGCGGAGGCAGGGTGTGTGCAATAAACAGCACACTATAATCACGGCAGCCTGCAAGTGCATACATAACCCAAGCTAAAAACACAACTCCAAAACCAAAAAAGGATATACGTAACCAACATTATACATAACCAGAAACACTCAGACAAAAATTAAAACATGAAACATGACGACAAAATCTAAATCATGACAACAAAACCTACGAGACAACAACGTGACCGCAAAGCCAAAACCTAATATGTTTCAGCAAACGTGATTGGAAAACGTGACGTTACAACAAAACCAAAAATACGACCAGAAAACTCAAATCGTGAAGGCAAAACCTAAATCATTACAGCAAAGCCAAAAATGTGACAGCAAAACCAAGAACATAAAAACAGAAGAAAAAACAAAAAAGTGACAAATCCAAAAACACAACCTCAACATCAGAAACACAAACATAAGCTCACAACCGAAAGGGTCCTTACTGGACTCCACACGCTCAGCTACAGCGCACGTCAGTCTGAGAGACGACAGGAAACACAGAGCTGGTGGATGTTTACAATTAGAGAAAATAATGAACTCCGATGACTCTACTGATACTTTAATTTGTATTCACTTCTATCCAGAGCTTATTCAGAAGAAAGAATTCCAATCAGCAATCAGCAATGAGAATGTGATGTTCAGGAAAGGCCTATCCTTTTTGTCAGTGTTGGTGTATTTGTGTCAAATTAGCATCCAACAGGATTGCTGAGAACAGAGAAATCGTACCATCTTTGTCAGGACAAAACTCCATCCTGACCCATGCCGAAACGTTTTGGCCACTTTGAGCTCTCAGGCGCAGCAGCCACACGCCGAGATAATGCAGCTGTGCTGAGGAAAAATCGCAGACGTGTTCAGGCGTCGACTCGCACCACGACTTCCAGTTCTGTTTGCTCTTGGGCTTTTTCATCTTATACATCCTGGAGTCAGGCAGGAGAAAAGTTGCATTAAGACGGGAAAAAAGATGCAACGGATGCACTGCTTTGCAGTGACGGTTTCTAAACACATTAATTCATAGAAAGGTAGTTAGTTACACTACAAGATTTATGTTAAGACACTTTGAACTAGTAAAGACATAACATCGCTCGTTTATTTACATGGGATTCAAAAATACATTACAATATTACAGGCCAATTTCCATTAACCTGCTTAAAGCTGCTTGAAACTGCAAAACTAAAAAAACGAGTAATGGAAATGTGAACTCAAACACCGCAAAAAAGTTTATTTGTGCACAAAAAAGGTTAAATTCATTTATGCATGAGGCGACAAAGCAATATATCACAGAATTGAAATGGAAAGACATTTTTCGCATTTAGTTCACATGACATGATGTAAAGAGCCAAAGGAAATGCTAAAAAGAGCTTTAAGAGGAGGAAACCCAGCAAATAGATTTTAACGTAAAAAAATCAAGATCTAGATAAATATCAGAAACAATGAACATTAACTGTGGGTAAATAAACTGTGTTTTAAAACGGTGATCTTGCCCCCTAAACCTGCCAAACAATGGCCATGAGAACATTTAGAAGTGTCACTACACCACTACTCAAGACTGCTTTGCTGTATTGCAGTGTTGTTGTTTTTTACGGTTCGGTCACATCGGTGAGCGAGTGAATTTTGTGAGTTGGACTATTTTAAGCTCCATTCATGAGTAACTAACACTGCATGCGACACACCCTGTAAATGATCATTTGTAGGTTGGAATGACGTTATTTTCCAGCTCAACACATTTGACTTGCAAAGTAGAAAAAAAAATATATACGTATATCTTGTTAGTCTTTTGTTAGCAACAAGCTAGCCAAGTAGGTGTGATGAGTGATGTATGTTTTCGAACTGTATAGTCAGGGTTATAGATTTAACAATCAAATATGTTGATTGATCTAAAGCAAATACTTATAATAATACAGAATTCCCCAAGTTGCCAAGTAGGAATTTCACTCTGCCAGGGCATTTTCTTTGTTTTTCTCTGGGTGGGGGGGTTGCGAATTCCATTTTGCTCAGGTATTTAGTTAGATACAGATGAAAAAAGAAATTGCACTGATGGAGGGAAAATTGCTACGGGACTTCTAACATGCTAAGCTGGGGCATCGCTCAGATATGATTTTTCAGTAATGCGGAATAAGTCTGTAATTATGATTTCAGTCAACTACAATAGAATTGCTCAGAACTGCTGTTACAAAAATGCAAAATTACAAAATTTTGAATTAAAAAGTTAAATTATACAACATATGCTGTATGATATAATGGTAGCCCAGTGACATATCTCACTCATATCTCTCTCATAATAGTCATAAATACTAAAATAGCTCAAATATTTCAGGTTTCTAAGCTATTTAGAGTTGAAAGCATGCACAGTCTGTTTGCATTCCTTATCAGGCATTGTAGCCTTGTGGGGAAATGAATGTGGTCTTAGATACTATGTTGATACGATTTCATGGCCTCAGCTTCAGGATGCATCTTTACAAAAAAAGTCTGCCTGTTAGCATCATTAAAATAGTCCTTAAACAAACAGTACTTAATAAATAGAAAGGTAGATGGGGTATGAATCAGCTGCAGTGCGCAGACGTCATCTTACTTACGCCAGAAACTGTGCAGTGAAAGTAACATTGCGTGCGCTGTCTGGTGCCTGATATGGATCCCAATCCCATTTCAGCACATAATTCATGTTGAGCGTCTCAATGAAGATATTCTGAGGGGGAGGCAATACAGCAGACACTGCAGAACAAAACAGAGATATTTACATTAATATGGCATATTAGGAACCAGAACACACTGCCTTGGTACTAAGAACAATTTCCTCCACAATCACATACCTATTCATATTGCTAAAAAGAGTCATTTAAACAATGCTATTAGATTAAAACAAAACAAAACAATACAATAAGTACAGACTAGTGGTGACATGATCATATTGCTGAAATCCATTATACCTGTATACATTATACAAGTCGTTTTTCCAGATTTTAAGTGTTCCAGTGCTTCAGCTCAAAAAAACATGGATTCCCAGAGCAGGTTCCTATTTGTCTGTTCAGTCTCTTTGATAAACTTATTAAAGGCAGGGTAGGTATTTTTCAGAGAAACCAGCAAGAGTATGCTAGATTTTCAAAGTATCCAACCAAAAAATCCCACCCTCTCCTCTCAGGTCTCCCACTAAAGCACTACTGGATTGGGAGGGGCTATTGTTAGTACTCTCAGCTGTGGACTAGCTTGCCTACCTTTCCATTAAAAGGTTTACACATAAAATACTGAAAAGAAATGACATATAATATGTAGGCCAGCTGCCTTGTTTACCTTTGCTCATCTTTTACAGTGGCCTTATCATTTTAGCAAATTTGGTCCGAAATCAGTGGAATTGTGGAATACAAACCTTTCCACAACAAAGTAGCAACATATCAAGAAAATCAAGGTTTATCAAGTAGAAAATAATGCAAAGGGAAATCTGTTTACTGTTGACTGTGTGTGTGCGCGCTGCCATGTTGTTATGACGGCAGGTTCACGTCAGAGAATTCAAACATGACAGACGTTAGCCGAGTTCGTGTTCTCGACTGAATAACTCTCATATTGCATTTTTCTATGTAGAAGTTCTGGGTACAATGGATTGCCGTTTATATACCAACAACGTGTCAATAATAGAAAATAATGGACAAGGCAAGAGAAAGAAGGAAGTGAGTAAAAAGAAAGGCAGTAATGGCTGCATGAAATGTCTCCTCCCTCGCGCACATGTTGCTATGGTTACACTGTTATCTAAGCATTCTAGGAAAGCATTCCTTTATGCATAAATTTCTCATTTACTTCTCATTTTCGATTAGCGGCATGATAAAGTTACATTACAGTAAACTCCAGAATAATTGGCACCCTTCAAAAGAAAGTGCAAAAAAAATGAATGAGGAGTTGACAATTAAAATTTTCGAATACAATAATCAATGAAAATGACCTTTTCCTCTTATTAAAAAAAGCTCATGGAAACTTTTCAAGTACTTTCTCTTAGAAATGCATGTAGGAAAACTGACACCCTTGAAGAATATTTCAAATGAATGCAGGCAAATTAAGATCCTTTAAAAGTTTTTGTAATTATTTTTGCTTGCATTATTGACGTATAGTGTAAAAATAGCACCAAGCTTAATCAGGGTCATAATAAAGAGGTCTCTATGACTAAGCATGCATTCTAAACAACACAAACCCAGTAAGAAAAACAGACAACTTGTTTTGCCACAGATAGAGAAAAGATAAATTTATATCACTGTGTTGGAAGCTGAGGTCAGCACATAGACAGCAATTACTGTGGTCTGGAGTAAAGAGGGAAGTTCATGTGCACAAGGATATTTACAAAGAATATTAGACTAATATATAAGAATATAATGGAGCATAAACTGCTGCAGAAGGATGAAGGACGCAAAGTACTTTAGTTATCATAGGAAGAGACTCAGTGCTGTTATTCTCTCCAGGGCAGGGGTAAACTAGCACAACTACTGCTAATGAAATGAGTGCCAATGATCTGGAAACCAAACCAAACTACTTAAGAAACAGGGTCAACATTTATGTTAGGTTGCAATATCACTCACATGTATAATTGCATGTAAGTTAATTTGCATTTGCCCTTTCATGAAGGGTGACAATCAAGCAACAGGGATTTTCCATCCCACTATCATAAAACAGACACAAAGCCAGTTACTAGTGGATGTGTTTTACGCATATACACACACAATATGCTGCCGCTACATTATATAGCCATTATCATTACTCTGTGTGTGTGTGTGTGTGTGTGTGTGTGTGTGTTTTGAGACAAGAACATCATAGCCCTTTTAGTCTAATATTCTTTGTAAAACAGAACTTGACAAATTTGTTTTGGTTTCTCATAAGTAATGGAACACAGGCTTCTTAGACACACCTCAGGACTGTAGTGTTTGTGTGTGTGTGTGTATGGATGTGTCTTCTAGCAAAGAACTCAATCCTATGCAAATAAACACACTTAGCAAGAGGAAGCAGAACTAAACATGTTTTTACAGTCAGTGATCGTGAGTAATACCCTGAAACTTTCAACTTTCAACACACACACACACAAAAAAAAAAAAGATGGAAAAGAACATGCATCAACATCTCAACATCTCGTGAGAGGAAGTTTCCCGCAACGAGACGTGTTTGTTCACCTTGTGACTTGAGGTTACACAATCGCATGTGTACACTTTCCACACTCTAAGGATGTGGTAGTGTCCTCTGGGGCTTGGGGAAGCTGATCAACCTGCAACCTGTACCCGAGTGCAGAATGCAGCCTGACACACACTAATAAATGATACGCTGCTTAGGATAAATATTCCACTTACGGATACATCAAGACAATTTTATTACAGAGATGAGTCAGGGCTCTCACACTGTATGAGGACGAATTATAAAAATGTCATCAGCCCACCAATATTATTATCAGTAGTAATAGTAGTAATTGTGGTTGTAATGTACAGATAATAATCGCTAAGAACAATATATACAGTACTGTGCAAAAGTATCAGTCTAATACTTTTTTTAAATAATATTAGACCAATTTCTTTCTTAGATGTTTATGACTTCTGAATTATTGAGTCAGTGAAAAAAATAAACATTTCTATACATGATGTTTAGATGTTTGTAAAGATAGTAAAATAGTAAAATATTCATAAGTAATAGACCACATATTCAAACCACAAACACAGTGAATGCAGTCAGGGCCTAACTGATAGAACAGCCGTGAGTTTGACAACCAGGTTTCCGATAACCTGCTTAACGAGCAATTTGAAACTGCAAACTAAAATACGAGTAATAGAAACATTTTTTAAAATCTCTTAAATATTGTAAAAAGGTTTTTGTGCCATCATGAAGTGGTTAAAGCAATATTTTGCAAAATTGAAATGGAACACATTTTTCATGTTTAAGTCACAAGACATGTACAGTACAATGTACGATTATAAAACTGCACAAACTGTAAACATGACTACTAAGGCATTTTTACAAAGCAAAAGAATGTCAGGCTAAATATCACACTTTTTTATAGGAGTTTTGTCATGCAGAAATCTATCATTTCATTATTTTTGAAGACACTGTTGTTTACAGCAACTCCTTACATGTTGCACAGTACTGTATACACATTTCATTGTTATACAGGCAATAATAAATAAACAAGCAGAAGTAAAGAATCAAAAAGGAAGGAAGCACTGTTTGCAGAAGGGTTCACTGAGATCACTAATCTCCATAGTCAGGTGAAGTAAACACACACACAATACACAAAGAGCACAAACACTAAACTCTGATCAAAGTCACACAGTGAGCAACTGACCGATAGTGTTAATGACTAGAACACAGAGAAGAAAATAAAGAAGACAGACCATACAAAGCTTATAATTATCGAAATAGGTATAAGTGTAATGGATCATATTTGTCACAAATTCTGTTGTAACCACACAAGATTCCTGGTTGATATGGCCCTGTTTTATAAACCTCTTTCTGTAATTCCATTCACGATCTGGTCTTGTACTTTGGGTCGAACCATATTCTAACACTGAACCACTGACGGTTGGAAAAGGGAATAGCGCGCAGAAGGCAGGTAGATTCGCCATTAACACAATGACCAAGCATGTTTGCTGCTAACAAGCTGCTACTGTAAGCGAGACACCTGCTGAGGCAGGACATATACGTTCCAGAGAGCATTTAATTGGATGAACACAAGACTAGTACTGGATGAGTCATCGAAAAATTTAATCATTATAAAATTAAAGGAAGAATATCGCCAAAACACTTTTTTCCCTAAATAATATATTATATTAATGTCTATAAAATGAAGGAACATGTTCAAAAAGCTCTAAACTGATTTGGAAGCCATTGTAATAAAACAGTGACAAAGTTTCTGGTCAGAATCTAAATGTACCCCTTTATTAAACTTTTAAAATTCAAAGAATTGGGTCTTTTGCAGGGACTCTTTAATATATCTCTTTATTAAACTGATGCCCTGTGCGAGCTGTTTTAGTTATACACATAAGTGTGTCTTGTTAGTATTTGGTGTGTGTAATGTCATGTGTAGTGTCTGTAACTGCCTGCTGATGGGACAAAACAATTTCCCTCACAGATCAACAAAGCACTCTATCCATCTGTCTTTCTACCTATCTTTCTATAGATCCATCTACTGATCTATCTATCTATTTTATATGAGGTTTATATATGTGTGTGTGTGTGTGTGTGTGTGTGTGCGCGCGCGCGCTAAGGGTCGTGAACTCCTGCACAGTATAAACTGAATCAGAATCTATTTAGATGTTTAAAGTACAACATCAGTGTTAATAATGGTAACTGTTAACGTTACATTCAATCTTTTAGCTGCTGTTTAAATGCCACAGTGGTCATTATGTCTCATTAAAGATTCAGTGTTTTTGAGCTAAGCTCGACCACTTTCACACAGTTTACATTCACGCGCCTCGGGCAGCTTCATGTTTTTTCTAAACACAGCTAACTCTGCAAATATGATGATGATGGTGGTGATGAACATTATAATAAAATGACCTGCACTTACCTCCTGACCAACAGCACAACAGTAGAGCAGAAACACACAACACACCGAGCAGCTTCATGTTCATTCAGCTGTGAAGGCCTGTTAAAAGTCACCTGCTGGTTAATTTCTAAATGCAACCTAACATCTACTTTGTGGATCAATCTGTTAAACACAAACAAAGAAACCGTCGGATCACGAAGTTAAAAACGTTACTTCGGAAAGCGTATGTTTTGGTGAAGACGCCTCGAGGTAATTTTTCCCCATCCGCATTCCGACCTATCTCGCTCCCTGCAATGTGATTGGTTAGCGAGACATACAAGCAACATGGCGGAACTCACGTCAATGCATACCACTAGCCAATCCCAACGCAGAGGGGTGGGACTTGTCGGAATGCGGGTGAGGAACTCAGCAGCCACGTTTGAGGTGTGTTCTTGCTTTCTGTATGTGAACGCTGTGGGAGTTTGTTAATATAGCGCCACCTGACGTCTTGTGTAAATTGCTGGATTCGAGGGGGAGAAAACACCGCCTCAACTCAGCACGTGACGGCAAACCAACACGGCCGCTCACATCATCAGCAATAAACAAAGCAGCACTTATTTACTTTTAAATGAGTTATATACTGTAAAGACCAGTAGGAAAAACCATAAATATTAACATCTAGAAATCACATTCCCCATATAGCCCTGTTTTACTAAACACACTAATTGGTGAGAGAGATGCATCTTGTGATATTCAGTATTGAAAAAAAAAACACTTCACACTTAACACACAATTACTGCACTTGTACTCTGAGATTTAATCCTAGAAAAGTAATCAATTTATTTCAACTAACTCCACAGTGCAATTAATGCAGATTGTGCAATTAGAGCTGATTTTATTCTATAATTCAATCCCTGGATGACACTACTGAAATCTTAATGCCTACATCATACAGTATGAATAATGTTTGGAATGATAGAATGTAAAGTTCTTTATTTTGCATTTATTGTATGGAAATAGATGACAACAATGATTCAGGGAAAAACAGACTACACACTGAGCTCTTTGGAATTACAGACATTCACATTAGAGTTCGTGCATCACCCTGCTGAAAAAAGCAGCATAGACCAACATAGGTTACCAGCATGACCAGCATATGTTGTGTTTTGCTGCTGGTATGCTCAGGTCACCAGCATCCCATGCTACTTGTGACCAGCATGCAATGTTAGCGATTGGATGTGTGTGACCAGCATTAAATTAATTTGGTCCTATGCCTGCAGTCATTACTACTTTACTATCAACATTACTATCAATGCATTTACAGAATAATCCCACTTGTTGAAAGTAGCAGACTAAGAGTCATATGTTTTGAATGCTTACATTTATTCACAGTCAGGTTAAAAGACAAAATAAAGAAAATATATATTAAAAGTTAAGTACAAAACTGATTTCCTTGTTATTTCTTGACAAATTAAGGAGCTAAAAGGTCTGGAGTTGATTCCAAATGTTGAATTTGCATTTGGCAGCTGTTCATGGGAACTCTCAAAACACAGTTCAAAGGGGTGTTGATGCAAATGAAGGAGGACATCACTTCACAGTCCAGATGGATAATGACCCAAAACATACCGTGAAAACAACCCAAGAGTTTTTAAAAGCAAAGAAATGAAATGTTCTTAAATAAGTCAGTCAACCCAGCTGTACATGCTTTTCACATACTGAAACAAAACTGAAGGCAGAAAGACCCATAAACTATCAACAACTGAAGGCAGCTGCAGTAAAGGCCTAGCAAAGCATCTCAAGCAATGAAACTCAGCATTTGGTGATGTCTATGGGCTCCAGACTTTAGGCGGTGATTGATATGCATTCAAGTATTAAAAACTATGTTTATATTTATAATTATGTTAGATTGTTACTTTTGAGCCTGTGAAAATGGAGGGACTGTGTAAAAAATGGCTGTATTTCCTAAATGCTTAATGCAATATTTCTGTTAAACCCCTTGAATTATTGCTGAAAGTCTACATTTCAATCACATCTTAATATTGTAGTGGTGTACAGAGACAAAAATGTGAACAAATCTGCACAAACAGATTTGTTCCACTTATTTAAAGAAAGCATTTGTCTCACTATGGGGATATGCCTCCTTGTGAATTCAAAGAAGCACTTAGTCTGTCACAATCTGTTCCTCAGTTCCTCCATTAAGCCTCACTCTCTCATCCAGCCCTCTGCATTACTGTCTGTCCCTGTCTCCAGCCCTTACTTCTCCCAGGTCATGTACTTTCCTCCAATTCCCCAGATGTACCACCCTCGAGCTGTCCACCAGATCCCCTTTGGCATTCATTCCTTTCTTCTGAAACCTGGAAATTTGCAGTAGTCATATAGTCATATATAAAGGCACAGGGCCCTGATGCAGACATCATGACTGCTGGGCATTGAGGGCTGGTGTAATGGTATAAGTGTTTCTGTAAATATGTGAGGGTGTATCCGCATAGTGAGACATCTCACTCATGCTTAGTTTTGACAACTCAGAAGGCATGGTTTTCATTTCATTCTCCATGACTCTGTCCTTGCAGCCCCAGACGTCCCCTCCAATTCATAAACTCAGCAACATGATTTAAAAGACCAATTTAAGATTCAAAACAGAAATTTTCATGAAAGGTGACGTTTCCCTCCTTGTTTGCACATGTGCAGCTGCTGGAAGTGAGGAGATTGCCTCATCCTCAGTTTCACTATCATCAACAAAATTACATGATATTTTACTATAGAAAAACACAAAACAACAAGAATGTTTACTTAATTTGTCTTTTTTCAGCATCTTGTGGTCATTTAATTTAACTAGCCACAATTTTGTGCATGAAGCCGAATGAGTTAGCAGCAAGCTAGTATTCATATGTTCACTGAGAAATTACCCAGAGAACATACAAAATGAAGTTAACTAAAGCTTTTTATGGCTTCAAATTTCAAAGTTATGTTAAACACTAAAAGAGATGAAATATACACTTACAGCTAAAATTTGGCCTGCGCTAAACAGAACTAATCTGTTCAGCAGCATTTTAGATAGAAAGCTAATGTATTCTAGGAGAAAATGGGTGTTACACAAGATGATATACACCTTGATCAGTGTGCCAAATGTAACGTATTAAATTTTACTTAAATGGGGCTGCTGTTGCTCCTCTAACTCGAACAGAGCTGTGAGAGAAATACACAATAAAATACACAATAATATATTCCTAGAACAGCTAAGATACTACACAGAACCCTTAAACTCCCAGGCCTCTGGTAGAGGACCAAAGGTTGAGTAAGACATACACACATACCACCCCCCATGTAGGGGAGGTGAGAGGAGGATTTTTATGTATATCTTTTAAAAAACCACTCTTGCTGAAATAATTGCTATATCACTAATTATGTCGAGCTCCTCAAATGTGAGGATTTGCTGCTTTTTTGTATCACTGTAAATGTAATATCTTTGGCTCTGGAAATTGGAATTAGCTTTTTTCTTTTTTGACTATTGTGTAATATTTTATAGAATAAACAGTTTCAGATTCATCTTAAAATGTACTGACATTTATTAATAAAAAATATGTTACTAATTTATTTAAGCTCAGCAATGGGTTAAAACCAAGGCTGTAAAAAAAAACCTTTTGTACACAAAATCTTCTGCCCTGCCATGACAGGGAGCTTCTAATCAACCTGACATTTGATACTGATATATGGAAAACACTTTCACCAAGCTGCATTGAGCCATCAATATCTTCATCAAACACAATGTTGTCACCCTAAATGTCAAGTTAACAGGAAAAGGATGTAAGATGTAAACTGCTGTTCTTAAACACCTGTTCATCTAAAGCCTGATAGGAGCATGTTCACATGAAATGATAGCAATGCAGCACTAAACCTTAAATATCACGCTCCATGTAAAGGGGCCTTAAAAGTGGCAACTGATGTTCCAACTGACAATGATGAACAAACTCCTCCAAAACGAACATTTGTGCAATGTACACAACTTTTTGATTGAACACCCTCCAAAATACATTGTCAAGAGAATGATTGTAGAAACACTGGTCATGTTATTGCTATACTGTTGCACAACATTTGAAGACTGACCGTGACAGGCCATAATGACAGAAAGCCCAGAAAATGCAAAGGTTTAAAAAGGGATGTATTCATATCACACATGTTGGGTGGCCGGGTAGATAATGCATCGTTTTACTTATGTGAATAATGAATGAAAAGCCTTGGTAAAGATGCTATCAAATAATTCTTGTGAATGTGCTGAAAATATATTGTGATTAAAGGAAACAAATTCCAATCAGATGTTGATGCTCAATAATGCTTTTTTAAATGTATTTGTATGTAAATAGGGATAATAGTATTTATGAAGTATTCACAATACATTCATTTACTTACCTTAAAGGACTCATTGACATTGCTAGCCTAATTTCTATTTCACTTCTCTTGTATTGTGGATATTTTATACTTGCAGACGAGCAAAGACGTTACACCTACAATGGTCATGTAAGTCCTGACTGCATAAATATCTAGTAATGAGCTAAATCAAGTATCAAGATTCAAGTAATGAGCTAAAACAGCAATCCAGCTTCACCAGCAATACCATGCTGGTGGACCAGCATAATTAATGAGACCTTACTGGTGAAACCTGTTCACTAGTAAGACCAAGCTGATGGACCAGCTTCATGTGCAGGTATACCAGCACAGCAATGCTGGTCCAACAGCTAAACCAGCACCAAACCAGCTCTAACTAGCATAGACCAGCATGGAAATCATGATGCTCTATGTTGTTTTTTTCAGCAGGGCAAAAATAGTCTTTTGGACATTTCTGAATGCATTAACTATAAAGACCAATCTAGTAATGCCCTTTCCATTGGATTCCACCTAGAATATAGAGGACCTATGAAATAAATAAATCTGCAGGACAAAAAAGGCTATGTCATGTGTAATCTAATAGTAATTTAAAAACATTTAAAAAAGAACAGTCCTACACACACACAGTTGGTATGAATGAGAATAAAAGTCATGTTATTATGACATACAGGACTTGAGAGATATTAAACAGCAGATTCTATGAAATTATGAAAAAAGCAGATTCTACATTCTTACACATGGCAAGTTGATGGGATTGGCTGGGGAAGATTTGGTGATCAACCCATCACACCCCTATGTGCTTGCTGAAAATCGCATTCCAGATTCAGACCCCCCTTTACTGTTATAACAGCATAATAATACTCTTCTGGGAAGGTTTTCCACTACATTTTGATCACCCAAAGGTGTTGAGTGCGGTTGAGGATAGGGTTATGTCCAGGACACTCATGTCTTCGTGGAGACGGCTTTGTGCACAGGGGCATTGTCATGCTGGAACAGGTTTGGGCCTGTTATTTCCAGTGAAGGAAAAATGTAGTGCTACAGCATACAAAGACATTCTACACATTGTGTGCTTATAACTTTGTGGTAGCAGTTTGGGGGAGAACCACATATGGGTGTGATGGTCTGGTGTCCACATACTTTTAGTCTCATAGTGAATGCAAAAGAGAGAGATTGGAGAAATCTATGGAAGAGAAGTCCAGCCAATAGTTTTGGCCTTCCATTGGGTGTGGTTTACTGGCAGGAGTAGATATCTGGTAATCCATCCATCCATCCATCCATTATCTATACCGTTTTATCTGTCTGGGTCGCGGGGAAGCTGGAGCCAATCCCAGCATCTTCGGGCGAGAGACGGGGTACACCCTGGGCAG
>JAQQZR010042229.1:0-19011 GCA_030068235.1 Notoglanidium macrostoma
CCATCATTATCCAGTCTCTTTTAAAGTCATAAAAATAAAGAAATAATTGAATTAGAAGGTGTGTCCAAACTTTTGACAGGTAGTGTATATATATATATATATATATATATATATAAAGACAGAAAGCCAACCCAAACCAATTTTAAGACAAATAAAACTAATTGTATGCTGTGTAACATCTGTGAACCAACACTAATTTGGCAGGTAAAAAGGTCCTGTACTTAATGATCAGAGATAAGTGAGAATGAATACTTTGGAGCCGTAGGAAGTATATGACTAGGGAGCTGTTACTCCCTGCTGCATGGCATCATCTAGGATGTTCCCAAATTCATCAAAGAACATTCCTCCTTTAATCCTAAACTAAAAGCAAAGTGAAGACATGGAAACCTTATGTCAGCATCTCAGTATGCTTTGTAAAGCAAAGGTTTTTGGCATAAACAAGAGAAATTCAGCCATCCTTTTCACATTTTGCAGTGGTTGGCAAATTTGCTTTAAACTTGAACTAATGTTTATGTTACTTAGATTACTAATGTAGATTATGTTATTTGACTGTACAATAGATGAAGTAATCTTAGGTCACCAAGACAAATATGCAATAAAGTATGCATGAGAAGTCATTATTATTTAAAAAGCCTTTGTATCCTCCATGCTAAAGTTTAGGAGGGAAAAAAGGCAACAGGTGCCATGCAAACTATGGGCATGATAAAGTAGCTTATCTGTACATAGTATCCTAGAACACCCTAGTAAAACAATTTGGGATCATGTAAAAATTTCATTACTAATGTATTTTCCATTAGTAAGACTACTCACTTAAAGCCAAAATCATCTTAACTCCATGATTAATTAAAGTGAACTGTTTTCTGATCAATTCCTTGATTTATGGTACTCTTTTGCATATTATGATATCTTTCAGGGCAGAAGTATTTACATGTATACTGGCAGTATACAGTCCATCACTCCATGAATATTTTTACTTTACATAGCTTCAGTGATATAAAGTCATGGAAAAGAGAAAGTACACCCACCTTCAATTCTATCTTTTTGTTTATCAGGGCCTAAATAACAATTGTGCACAACATTTGTTAATTATAAAGTGTGATTACATCTATAAAAGCAGAACTTTGACAGTTTAGTTTTCTGGAGCACTGTATTTATGTATCATGCAAAGAACAAAGGACATCAGCCATGACATCAAAGAAGCAATTGATGCTGTTCATTTTGCACAGCACCATGTTTGGTGAAAACAGGACACAGCATATCAGCACAAACAACTCATACCAACTGACAAGCGTGGTCATGCAGGAGTAATGATTTGGGCTTGTTGTGCAGCTACACGGCCACCTGCTTTCTGAATGTCAGTTTACTTTTTGGGGGAAAAAAATGACTACATATTGAAATCTGTTGTGTTTTTTTGTTGTCACCTGAGGTTATTTGTTTGTTTATAGAAGTTGTTGAGGACTACACAATTGCACTTCAGGCCCAAAGAGTAAAAACATGGAATGGAAAGAGGTGTACTTTCTTTTTCCCATGACTGTAGATTCATAACCTCTATGCCACCATGCTCCCACCATGAGCTCATTTTCTCCAGAATAAATCTACTGTTGCTCACACTACCATGGAATTGGGTATGTTATGTTAAACATAGCCACTTTTTTCAAGATGTGAAAGATCTGGAACCAAAATGTGCAGTCAGTCACTGATGCATATGTAGGGATGATTAATTTCTTTAGAGGAGTTTTCCCATAGGTTTATCCAAAGAAGGTGCACCCAACATTCCTGTTTCTCTAATTTCTAGCACCTGTCTACTACAAAATCTGTTCTTGCTCTTCTTCATGTGCCCAAGAGGCATCAGTCCCAGTATTCCAAACTTCCTATCTCTGTTACCTATTATCTTGTCTTTTGTTTATGTCTATCTGCTCTGTTTTTCCCATAGACATCATTCATCATTTAGTAGTAGCTATAGTTCCTTTATTTTTTTTTCAGTATTGCCTAGTTTAACTTTAACTCTGTTTGACTATATATTTCATTTGTGTATGCCATTGCCATTAACGTTATGTTTAACGTTATGTTTACTGCTCATACTTTGTCACTGTAAAAAAATTAACACCATGGATAGAGTCTCCAAACCCCACCGTCTGATAATAATTTGGTAGCTCTTTTCTGGTTGACCAGTGTTTCACAAATATACCTTTCCCTCTAAAGTCACTTGGAATAGATGACAAATGCTACTATTCTCTAAGACCATATTTGTGTCCAAAGAAATCTGAAGGTCACAACCCAAGACCTATTAGGAATAGGAAAATGGGTCCACTTCCAGGTTGATAACTCTTGAACCAGAGTAAAATCACAGGGATTAGCTGAGTTCACGTGAGACCTTTGTGGCATGCAAATGAGCAAAATGAGAAAAACCTCTTATGTATTTCTGGTTCAACTGAAAGGTCAAGAAGCCTCTGAAGCTAATTAGCGACAGTCAGGCCATTTGAAAACCCAGAGAGAATAGTCATAAATTGTTAATATGGCTGGACTTATTGAAATTGAGGTCTTGTAACCATCAATGAGCAGTCAAATATAAAATGCCCAGAGAGAATATAATGTGTTATGACCAAATTTTTTCTTGCCAGCATTATACTGTTAGCCCACTGGGGTAAACCTTATAGGTTATATGTACAACCCAACAACAGTGTTCCCCTCAGAGAGAATTCCAAATAGAACCCTTTTAGGAAGTTACAAACTGTTAACTGCCCAAAGAATTTGGACCCATTACACCATTAAAAGAGGACAATTACAATTGAAATCAATAAGTATAAGACTCATGACATCAAACTTGGCAGAGATATAGCCAGCATTTCATCGTACAGCTGAAGGACATTCATAAATTATGTGAATCTGCTGTAAGGCAGGATCATGACCATGTCTATCATTGTCCTTCATGGCTCATATCCCTTCCTCACCATGTACAGATATATGGCTCCAGAAACAATTCAACAAGCCCACATGGGAGGGAAATTTGCCATTCCAATGTATTATTTAATTGGAAGAAAATGGGTTTTGCTTGACATCCTCCCCCCCAATGGTCTCTTTTCTTCCTTTACAATGCTTTGACATAATAAGAATAATGTGCTGAACTGACTCCTAATGAGCCTGGACTAAATGGACTATGTAAAATGATGTCAGCAAAGTGGTTTTGCTAAAAATAAATATACGTTTTAGAGAACATAATTAAAACCACAACAGATAATTGAATTTTGTGGTTTCCTGCCATAGTCTTGAGCAGCATTTCAGATGTGACATTTTACGTGAATATGTTACATATCTGACAGCAACTTAATTGCTGTGTTTAATGTAGTCATTAAACATTATGCTCTTATAAGTATATTGTGGCGTAGAGCGTGTAATTACTTGCAATTTTTGGTACATACTAATATATTCACCTACCTAAGCCAGATACATGCAAAAATGCAAAACAGATAATGTCCTGGGCTCAAGATTGAACCAAGGATCCTAAAGCTGTGATGAGGTAACGTTACCCGCTGTGCCACAACGCTGCCTCAAAAGGGCTTTCATAAAAAATTTGAGACTACTTAAAATATTTTATCAAGAGTGTATATTGCTAATTGGTATCTTAGTTGTTGATATCAGGGCAGGGATATCCTGTTTCAGAATAAGCTTTGTCCTAAAGCACATTAGCATCATATTTGTATTCCTTCTTATACTGATAATAAACCTTGATGTTTTGGAATTTTTTTTATTTTTCAGTCTTTTTAAAGGCAGAATGTTCTCTTGCAAGTATCCTCTTCATTCTTCAAGAATCATATTTATTTGCAACACACAGTATGTTTCTTGATTTCCCATGGGAGATTCCTGTGTCGTTTAGCTTTTACAGCACTTTAAATAAAAAAACCTGTGAACGTTCTCACGAGTATCCTGATAGAATTGTATGAGAAAGAAAATGTTTTTTCCTGCCGTACACAGTAACATTTCTGTGACACAACATTAACATTTTCCATGAGCAGCGAGACTGTGGTGGCTTTGGTGCTGTTATTTTCTACTAATTTGCCTTGTTTTCTGTTCCTTTCTTGTGAACTTTTGCCCAGGACACACACAGAGAGCTAATGTTTAAAACTTTCTAATGGTAAAATATTTACATGTCTACATCCCATGAGAGGAGGGGAAAGCAGGACTGCTGACTGAGACAACATAATGAGGTCGAGGTAGACACAAAACAATTACAAGAACATAGAATGAATGTCTGAGAGAAAGAGAGAGAAAAATATAGCACAGAGCAGATTAACTCTTCTGAAATCTAACCTGGAGGGAGATGATTATTGCACTGCTGAAAGGTGACAATCAATATCAAATATTCCCTCAGATTCTCTCTCATATTTTCCCTCAGAAGATGTTCATTTGAATTCTTTAGAAATCAGTCAACATACTGCATTCTTTTGTGTATAAAGGAGCATTATTTAGTCTAGAAATAGAAACCAAACATTAGATTCAAAGCTCCATCCATGTAAATATGATTGTTTTTTTTATCATTGCTTTTTCTGACAATAAATATAAAGGTCTCATGCCACGATCTATAATAATGTCATTTTTCTTTAAATAAATGTCATTTCATCTTAGCTTAAAATCATAAGCTAGAAAGAGCTAGCAAGCTACAAAAGAACGCAACTGGATACAGGTTGCCGTGGTTACAATGTTGAAGTTGAAGTTAGATTGGAGTTTTTCATACAATCCTGTCCTCTGTTGATTGTCATTCAGCTCAGTTACAGGCTATTAAAAGACTATCGAGGGTTCTGTGACTTATGTGACATTCAAGACTTTAAACACCCTCCCCTATATGACCAGTATAACTATCATTTGTTTAGAAAACACTTTTTGAAGAGCTGGATAAGGAGTAGTGTGTACAGGGAGACCCCAAAACAATGTTTTCATCCCACTTCTCCTGCAGTCTCACAGCTGATAGGATGTCAGCAAGACAGAATGCAGCTTTCAAAACTCCATTCAGGCTACTCAGCTGGATGAATGAATGGATAACAGATAGATGAACAAATGGAAGGATATAAAGATGGCTGAATGGATGGATGATTATACAGAAAGACATATGACTGCACATGAGTTGATGGATGAATAAATGATTGATGAATAAGTGGAAGGATAGATAGATGGAGAGATAGAAAGATGTGTGACTGCATATAGATAGATACAGTAAATGGATGAATCAAATATAGATAGATGAACAAATGAATGAAATGAGGAAAAGCTAGATAGATAGATAGATAGATAGATAGATAGATAGATAGATAGATAGATAGATAGATAGATAGATAGATTATATAGACAAAGGTTTGTGGACACCTGACCATATGTGCTTTTTTAAACATCCCACTCTGGAATTTGGAGCGTGGCTGTGAGAATTTGCTCATTTAGATGATCATTAGCAAGATCAGACACTGGTGTCAGATGAAGATGTGTGGGTTGTACTCAGTGTTCCAGCTCATCCCAAAGGTGTTCAGTGAGGTTCATGTCAGGACTCTGTGCAGGACACAGAGTTATTTCACTGCAATCTTGGCAAACCATGTCTTATTGATGTTGCTTTGTGCACAGGATGCTGGATCATGTTTGGGCCACTTAGTTCCGGTGACGGGAATTCATAATGCCACAGCATACAAAATAGACAATTGTGTGCTTCCAGAATTGTTGCAACAGTTTAGGGAAAAACCATATATGGTCATATGTCCACATAATTTTGGCCACATAGTGTAGACAGACCGACAGACAGACAGACAGACAGACAGACAGATAGATGGATAGATTATAAAATACAATATTTACCTTTAAGTTTTGAATACTTGAATATTTAAATGTAAATTCTTTTTTACTTTTAGATACCTTTTCTCTTTCCAAACTTCTACTTTTTACTGTATAAGAATTAGACACAGTACCCATAAATTTACTAAATTACAGTTATACCTGTACTATACCTTTTCTTCCCCTGCATGTCACCTTTTCTGTTAGCAGGACTTTAAACCCCATTATTAGTGACAGACAGTTACAGAGATCAGCCACAACCATGTTGACAGAATCTGTCACTGAGCATTTAGTAGATTAGATTCTATAGGAAAGATTTTTGTCATCATCCAGTGGAGAACCACACTGCCATACTAAAAGCCTTATTTTTTCATGTTGCTTATTAATTGTCATAAATGATTTGAGTTATTTGATAGCTGATCCCAAGTGACAGGTGTTGCACTCTTTGCAAAATATTCTATGTAGAAGCAATTATTCTAAACGATGGTGTAAACCTCTTACATTTATATCATTTGGCAGACACCCTTATCCTTTTTTTTTTTTTTTTAAATACAAGTGAGCAGTGAAGGTTAAGGGCCTTGCTCAAGGGCAGCTTGGCAGTGCTGGGATCTGAACTCACAACCTTCCGATCACTAGTATAATCTCTAAACCACTGAGCTACCACAGACCCACTTCTGTCTAGAGACAATTCTGGTTTAATGTGTCACATGATAACGAGCAAGGAACAGAAGTTTTTTTGAGAGAACACTGTGTCTGTGACAGCATGGCGTGTCAGTACACAGACACGTTAAGCAATGTTGTTCCAGTCTGTAATGTGAAGGGACAGAAACTATTAATCCTTCTTCAATGCAGATCAGTCAAGTTTTTAAATCTCCGTCGCAGCAATCTTGCCGCAAAGATTATCTTTAATGGAGTGTCTATTTTTATCATCTGCATGCCAATAACCTGTGAGCCTGCCAGCCAGATTCATTTCGTAATAAACGCGCAAGTGCTATTAATGTCCAATTAACCTGGTTCATGAACCTAAATGATTGTAGAATAATTGGAATGTATGATAATGTTCTCAGTTGTAGAGGACTTAAAAGACACTGCTTTAGTATAGAATTGATTTCTGAGGGAAGTTGGATGGTGGAGTTGTTAGAATGCAGTTAAGTTCAGTTCTTAGAGCCCAGATGATCAGAATAAAATAGGTCATAGTTTACCCTCCAACTTACTGATAATTATTTAAGCAAGCAATTGTTTATTTAAAAAGCTTGCTTAAATGAGTTTTTAAGGACTTTTTCATGATTAAAATACAGTGAAGGTAGTGGAGGACCAGTGTGAATGATCTGATTTGAATAAAGCATAATTACACTAATTTAATTTCTCATTAAGAGATGGATTTGATCTAACATGGATCATCAGGTTGTACACAAACTTGAGGAGTCCATGCCAGCTTAAGTATACACTGTTCTTAAAGCCTAACTATGTAGGAGTTCTGCCTCCTAGCGTTGAGGTTGCAGATTTGTAGCCAACTTGTAGCCAAAAGAGGAAGAGGGAGAAGCTTGCTCAGGGCCAGACATGGAAACGGAACTAACCGAGCTGCTGCTGCTTCTGCTGCTGGAATAGAAAAGGAAAGAGTGGAAGCATTCCAAAACAAGTGATGAGAAGTAATAAAGGTTCTTATTTAAAAAAAGATTTTATTATATCGGTCTGGTGAGATGAACAACAACAACAGAACAGAAAGTGGTATTTACACAGCAGCTCTGTGCTTTACCTGTAGCAGTGTTACTGTAATCTGTAGTTTGGTGTGTTATAGCAGTGTAATGGGAGACATTACCTGGAAATGTCAGCGACACTAATGAATGAATATATAAATACTATGTGCTTAGTTTCATGCAGCAATATTTTAACATTATTGAAATTCAATTACTTGTCCAGCACAAAACAAGCAACTTGTCCCGATTTTGCCTCATTTTGCTTCATGCTTTCACTTCTTTGAAGAGGATTCATGCTGACTTACTGTCTCTTGTATTAAATAATAAGTATTATCCTCCATATTTACAAAGTTTGTGTCCTCAAACATGTTAACCAGCAAACACTAAATCCTTTCCTTTCTTCTTCGTCCTTTCTTCCGGCTTCATGCTGCCGCATGTAAAAACACGAAACATGGAAAGCGCTCTCTTAATTTTGTTTCTTTTCATTTTGTTTTCGCTTTGTTCATTCTGGACTAATGGAGCAACATGGCAGCCTCCATTAGACGTGAACCCGCACCCTGTGTAGCTATAAATAGCTCATTCTATGCTTATAAAAACACAACAATATAATTACATGTATTGTTACACTAATGAAAACATACTTATTAATAATATATTCCATTTCTCCCAATAAATTCCCCCAAAATCCAACATAGTCTAGCATTAAAGCAAAAAAGGGGACATGGTACCAAATAATAAGAAATACTGAAATTCATGTACATTTTTTTAAATTTCTATATTACTTTCTGATAATATCATTAGAAATGATTTTCTTTTGCGTTAAATTGAAAAAGGATGCTAAACAGAAGCATTTTCACTAGTGGTCTCAGTTTTTTGGACCCCACTGTATGCATGCTGTTGATTTGAATAAAATCATCTGTCAAGTAAATGAATATAAACAAGTGTCAATGTGATGCTGGTGCCTGATCATGACACATTTCCACTGCTGTAGCTGCTCTCACCCTTCACACCTGTCTGGATCATTCTGATGGTTCTGCACTTGTGACTCTAAAGATTTAAACTTCCAAAGGTTTTGCCCAAGACCTTCCTTTTCTACAGTGGATAATCTCATAGGGACTCTGTAGACTTGTACCTAGAAACTTCTGCTCTAGTCATAAAAACTAAGGATCTGGTTTTAGTTTGGTTCCTCTCAGGCTTTCTTCCACATGTCTAATCAGGGAGTTGCCTCTGGTTTGCTCATTAAGGATCTAAATCTACATTTGTATTTCTGTGAAGCTGGTTTGTGACAATGTCTCTTGTTAAAATGCTATGAAAATAAAATACAATTGAATTAAATTGAATTTATGCCTTAAAACTAGCCTATAACCCATGAATAGACACCTACTGGCAGTGACACAATTTCCTGTATACAGAGTTCTGTCTATGGCTCTTCAAACAGAACAGCTCTGGTAATGAATTCCCTACATCCATTTTCTCAATCTTCTATCTGTTCATGAAATGTGATTAGAAGAGGAACTGTAGTGGGCCAGCCAAGCTACAGCTGATTTCCAAGGGGCCGGGAAAGTGTTGACTTGTGCTACCTCCCTAGCCATAATCCTTCCATTAAAGAGAAACAACACTAACTAATACAAAAAAGCATGAAAGGAAAACTTCTGGCAATCCCAAACAGACATACGTGCTGAGTACAGAGTACAAGTTTGGAGAACATGACACACAGCGAAGACAGTATGCCCAAAGTGAACTGTCATTAAAGACTGCGTCTGTGTTTCCATGATAATGATATTAAAATATTACTCCAGAATATGGATGTAGCTGAATACAAATACAATACTTAGATTAAACAGATAATGTGTTCTGAATGAATACAATACAGATACATATACGAATAGGCTCAGTACTAGGATTTTTTTGGTTCACTGGTTGGCAGATGTGGCAGTTCAGACACAAGCTTGAGTAGTGGATTTCTCTTGGCACTGATCTTCCATGTGCAATACACGTCCTCTGGCGGTGGACTGAGTGCAATGGCATGTCAGCTAAATGTAAAAACCCTACTCAAAATGAAAAGATAATGTGTTCTACACAGGTACAAATACAGATATGAATAGGAGGGACAATATGCTTTTTTGTCTACTATCACTGATTTGCTCAAGTAGCCAGTGTTGCCCACTTCCAGTACAAACAATTACATACGTATCTTTCCCTGAGCCCTGTGATAATAGTGAAAAAACCTGTTTGAATATATATATATATAATTATGCACAATATATTCTGAACAGAAGGTTTATCAGCCAAAAAACCCACTAACAGACACATCCTTTAAATCATTATATTTCTAATAGAATATAGTGCAGTATTAATAGTTTTCCAAGTTCTTTATATTTATTACAGAGGTAGACTGCAGTTACGCCTCTAGGGTACTTTTAATGATTAATTTCATAGCCCTAGTTTTCTAATTAAAAGAATCATACTATAAAACAGTACAATATAGTGTATTGGCTGGTTCATTAAATCAGTTAATGAATTCAGGCTCATAGAATTTGACTCCATTAGAGGCATTCTGAGCTTGTTGCTTGATCTCCTCATCCAAGAGTTACACATCCTAACCCACAGTGATAGAGTCAGAGCCCTGAGCAAACACAGTATGCCAATGTTGCCAGGTCTTTTCATGGAAAATGAACTAATGCATCCTCCAAAAAAAAAGAAGCTAGAAGTCATCAGATGATACCAGCCATATCAAAATGTGTGTAGAAGATGGGGGCATGGTGTAGGGAAGCATGCACAAGATGCACCCTTGTGTGTACAAGGATGAGCTGATTAATGTGACACAACTGAAACTTATCTTTGTTGTTATTATTAAGCAGCTGTTTGCATTTCTCATGTTCACGCTTGAGCAGTGAGATGAAGTTATGCATAGCCAGAACAATAGTGATCAGCGATTTGTAGTTCGGAACAATGGTGGTTAGAGGAATTAGAGAGGCTCCTGATTATGAGCTGTTCCTCAATATCAGCTAAGTTTGATTTCTTGTCTTGTGTTAGCCAAGAGGTCAAAAACTGCTGGAAAGTGGAATTAACATGTCAGAAGCAGTAGAAACAAAATGCATTGTTAAAGAGGTGACACTTTTCTGAAACAAACTGCTGAGGAACTTTCGTGCTGAGAAGCATTTTCTACAGTTGGTTTATTGAGGACACGAAGCAAACAGGAAAAACAAGGCTATGGCTATTACTGTGTCAATAGACTACGGCTAAAAGGCTAGGCCTTTGTTGAGATTTTTGAGAAATTGCTTTTCTCTGAAAAGACTTCCTGCTGCTCAGAGACAAATCCCAAAAATATTTTATAGCTGCTTCTGTGGATCTTTCAAGCAGCAGAAAGGAGGGTATTCTTTGCAGATTCTGATTGAGGCAAAACATCAGTACCAGTTGACCTGAGAAGTGAAGAAGGTTTCTGTAATTGTTGGAAAAATGTTTCAATATATTATGATTAAGGGCAATCTCTTTAGCCACTGAGACTTATTCTGGGATTGAGGTGCCATAATTTTTCTCTAAATCTCAGGATTTTAAACTCATATTAGACAAGATGTTGCTCACACAGAAAAAAGTTCTTCCAAGCCTTTTGGCCTAGAATCACATCACATATTATTGGTATTGATGCCCTAATACAGGTTATTTGGTCACGTACAAAATCCTTCTTTGTCTTATAAATGCTGTGCTTAGTGGTTGAAAAAAATCCCTGAACACTAGTGAGAGATTTGAGCTGCAGTGTGGAGGGTCTGACTGTATTATGATAGTCACAAATATTTGCCCTTTTGGAATTCAACTCACTTTCTTATTAATGCAACATGTACTTAATGGCTGACAAAAATTCCTGAACACTGGTAACATTTTTTTATTTTGTGATCAGAAGGGTCTTACCGGATGTTGATATAGTCTCTACATTTTCAAAAATAGCCTCCACAATATTTGTGCTTGTGGATTCTAATTCACAGGATACCTTTGTGCAGCTTCCTTTCAACTTCCGGACTCCAGCAGTGCCCAGAAGGAATTGGTTTACAACAATGTATTCATTTAGAATTTTTCACAGTTCACTGGAGCTTTGTGGTCAGAGATTTTCTCTGTGAGACTTTCCTCTGAATGGGAGTTCGATTCTCTCAGCTGCAGCCATTAGAAGATCCTTGGTTTTCTTTAGATCCATTTTTTAAACCTGCTGCCCTCCATCATGCCAAGTGTCACTACTTTACCTGTGACAACTACAGTATCTGGTTCAGCTGTCTTTGATGCCTCATAGAAAATGCAGCTTTTCCTTCCAATTTCATCACTATCCACAGAGAGACTGTTTTTGTGTGGCTAAGAGAACATTCATCATGTCATCAGTCACAGTATCTGACTTTTTTCCTGAGGCAACACTCAAGATTGTGTCCTGCATTGCTGTTTTAAGTTCACTGACAACTCCATCACTAGCCAGGTTTCACACAAAGCACTCTTTTTTTCCAGAAAGGTAGCGTTTCGATTTGTTCTTCAATTCTTTTTTACTTTTGGTAAATATTGCTTTGATGAATGTAAAAATGTTTTTTTGCAATATTTGGGAGTTTTATTTTTTTTTTTCAAAATTCATGTATTTCCATTACTTTAGGTATTAAATTTAGGTCACACTTTCAAATTGTGCATTATGCAGTTTAGTTGAAACATGGCAATGATGTTACACATGAAATCAGATAGGGCCTCTGATGATCTTGAAGGTCCACTGGGTAGGATTATATAACATTAGTGTATAATTACCTGTAACTATGAATCATTGCCTTTTTGTATGCTTAGAATGAACCTTTTATAGTGACATGAACCAATGTTTGATGCAGTGTTTGCTGAAGTAGAACCCAAATTTTGAAAAGTAGAGGATTACTTATTATTTAACATGGAAAAGGCAAGGGAGTGTGAATGTAAGTATTTGGAAGTACACTATGGGCACCTGACAGCCACCATATGCTCTTATACGGACTTGGAAAGGGAGGGGTACTCAAGCGGTTGAATCCTACATAGTGGATCTTCAGTAGACATGTAGTAAAGAGAGACTATTAATGGTAATAATGTTAATGGAGCCATTTCCTTTAGTTTATATTCCAATGGAAGGATTGAATAAATTCCATAGTTGTCAGTAAGAGCTGTCAGGAAACTACCAATGGCAGAAGGTAACACAGACATGAGGGCGCCCTGGGACATAAAGCAGCCAGCCAGTCTACCATCAACAAACCTGAGTGAACGTGTGAGAATTGGGGGGTAGGGGTATTGAATTTGGATTGGCTTGGATTGCTGTTTGGATTATGATTTGGGATTTTTCTTCCCTTTTCATGTTTTGGGTAATGACCCTGAACTGTTTTGAACCTGAATTGTTTTGACTGTTTTTCTGTTTAATAAACTCTTTTGCACATGGATCCTTATTCTGTGCCTGAGCCCTCTTTGTTACAGAATAAGGTGGATCCAGCAAGAGTAAGCAAGAAACAATCAGCTGTTGTGTCTCAAGGTCAACTTCAAGGCAACCACAAACATTTCTCCAACAGATGGCTTCTGCTATGGAGGAAGTGCTTCATTTCAGGAAAATCACAAGTAGAAACATCCCAGCATTCACTTGCGTAACATGGCAGCCTTTACTAGCCAGGAAGTGACTTCGCAATGTGTATTTTATCCTTGCCTGAGATATATGTTGGCTCAATGAATAAATGCAAAGGTTTCCTAACGCAATGTGCCCTTCTTCTTGCCAATACTTCAGCAATTTTTTTTTCAGAGACTCACAAAGACTTTCAAGACTTTTTTCACAAATAATCTGCAGCCATGTATGCATTAACCTTCCGTACCATCGCCATAGAAAGTGGGTGGAATGAGCTGGTGTTAAAACGATGTTTAGACTAGGCATCAGTGATATGTTTCATTCAGAGCTAATGCACGAGGACGGCACACCTCTAACCGCTAAACCATTTCATCCATCTGGTTATCTGCACTAATAATCTGCTCAAGTCTCACCAATAGTGTAGTCCTTCACCTCAGCTGATTATTGATTATTATTAATTGATTATTTATTTATTGATTGTTTATTTTTGATTATTATTGATTATTATCAGCTCCCTCTAACAACAAACCTATGGGAGTTGCACAAGTTGCTCTGTCAACTGAGCAGAAAGAATGCAGCAGAGAACGTGGCCTGTGTCTGTACTGTGGTAACACAGGTCATTTCAGAACAACATGTAACCTCACACTTGATGCCAAGAACCCCAAACAGTTGAACCTCAAACTTAATTCCATGATTGAACACAAACAGATTACATTACTTGTTTCATTATCATTGTGGTCTGAAGCACATGTTTTCCCATCTCTCTGACACAACATCAGCAGGTAATTGTATTGATGGCACTGTGAACAAAATGTTAAATATGCGTCTTGTTCCTCTCACAGGAAGTTTAACACTCAAAGCCCTAGATGAATCTCCATTAGGTGGCATGAAGGTATCCAAACACATCCAAACCACCCTCCAAATGCACATTAGCATGCTACACATAAAAACACTTTTCTTTTTTTATAACAAAATCATCTAAAAACACCTCATTGTATTAGGGTTTCACTTGCTGTCCAAACACGACCCAGCTATCTCCTGGAATGAAGGTGAACTTGTAACCTGATGTAAAGCCGGTTTTGACCAATGCTTGTCTCTTCCATGTTTCTTCACTGACATAGAAAACCCACAAGACCTGGCTGAAGTGTTTAGTAAGTCTGGAGCATCCAAGCTACCACCTAATTGGCCCTGGGATTATGCTATCAACCTCCTGGCTGGCTCAACTCCACCCAAAGGTTGAGCCTATTCTGTATTCTTTTGAGAAAATAAATCAATGGAGGAGTACTTCACAGAGGCTCTGTGGCAGGGTTCTTTTTTATGGGAAAAATATATAATATTGATAGCATTAGCTTAAATGGTTGGCAAGCTAAGCTGTTATAGCAAGTGGAGAAAGCAAAAATGATGGTTCAAAAATGTTGTAATCGTGGCTCCAAATGAGAAATATTAGAAAGAGAAATGCAGTGAATATATCGGACATTATTGGACTTTTGGATACAGTGACGCAGCAGGTACCATGCGCTATGAGACAAAGCCCTGCACATTCTCCTTCCATTTGCAACCACATATCTATGTGAGAAAGGCTTCTCTTCACTCACTTTAATAAAGACTATATATAGAAACAAGTTTTGATGCTGAACCAAATCTAAGGCTGTAGCTGACCTCAACTGACCCAGACATCACAGGACTGTGTTGATGTGCTCCCTTATCATTAGGCATGTATGCTAAGTTGCCAAAACCACCAAATATTAACATTTGTATTTTGGTTGTTGGCATAACTCACTGAATGTTCAGGTCAAAAACTCAGAAAATGCTTTTGTTCATCCAGTCTTGATTGACTCTAGAGCAGCTGCAAAATTCATTCATCATGACACAGCAACCTAGCTCAAGCACCCCATGCAAACACTTCAGCACCCTCTTAAAATCAGTATCATGGACAGAGCTCCCATGAGGACCAAAACCATCACTGTTTGCACCAAATCCCTTCTACAGGAATCAATAAAACAGATCATGCTGAAGTACCCATATCCTCTGCCATTGTTTCCATTTACACTTGAACAACTCTACTCAGCCAATCTCTTCACTAGACTTGACCTTCACAGTGCCTATAACCTCACAATATAACATGCGCATCCATCCAGGCAATAAATGTAAAATAGCTTTTAGCACCACCTCTGGCCATTATTACAACTTTTCCACCAACATGGGTTTTGTGCTGATTCACACACAAAAAACTGTTTGGCACATTGAGACCAAAATAAATTGGTTCAGAACTCGAAAAGTTGGTTCCCAGCTGGAACCAAAAGATAGCTGTTTTTTCCATTGCAAACCATGGCCATATCAGTGGGTGTGTCATTAGTTAGGAGAGTAAGCAGAATGCAGCAATGGAGAATGCAATGGAAAAGGATAAATCAGACAAATATCTCCAATAACAGAACAAATGCTCACAGGTAATCAATGTGATCCACCATCTTGTTACTACTGTTTACTTCCGTTGTGCATTGTGAAACACTGATGCATCCTTGATTACAATGATTACACTCAAAACAGGTGGAAACACAGGCTGATTCACTAGCTGGCACCAAGGTACAAAGAATCCTGAACAGAACTGGTTTAAGAGCTCTTTCCCTGTTGGTGGAAAAGGGGTATATGAGTACTCAGCCTTTCCTTATGGGCTCTCTGGTGCCCCCTCAGTATTGCAGTGCCTAATACATGTTATAGAGTTATGTTGAGAAAATTTGTAATCACTGATATCAACAATTTGATGTACTCCTTTTCCCTTGACAGCCATGTTACACATGTGAGACGAGTCTTGTTCTGTCCAATAACACATCAGCTCTACGTAAAATGAGAGAAATGTGAATTTCATAGCCCTTCAGTATCATTTTAGGGGTGTATCATTGGCTCGTATGGAACAGCCATAGGTGAAAGCCAAGATGGCTACAGTGGCTGTGGCAAACACAGATTGTCAAGGATCTTCAATTTTTACTTGGATTTGCTTTTTTCTACCAATGCTTCATCTGAGGTTTCAGCTCCATTGTCAACCCCTCTGGAATCTACAACTGCAACTCCCATTACTACAGCCCTCAGCCTCATTCACAGTCACTGGAGTTCTGATTACAAATATCTCATGTGAGTGGCAGCATGTAAGAGGCCTTGAGTGGCAGCCTTTCTGTGCAGAGTTGCACGTTCTACTATTAATTGCCTATAGTTGTGAATGTGAGAGTGAATGGCTGTCTGTCTCTCTGTGTTAGACTTGCGATAGACTGATGACTTGTCCTGGGCGTGCCTTGCCTCTTGCTGATGTCAGCAGGGTTTGACTCCTGCGAACCTCTATGGATAAGCAGTATAGGAAATGAATAAATGAATGTTCCCGATTACACTCACATCTTATATAAATGGACTCTGGACTTTCATTCATTACGAAGTAATGCTCAGTGTTCTAATACCTGAACTAACCAAGTCTTGACTCTGCCCTGCTTTCTGTTTTATGCATTTTTAGATTCTATCTAGTATTGATGTTTGCCAATCCTCTGACCTTTTATCATGTTTTTGACCATGAGCTTAGATTTACATTCTGGATTTGTCTTTTAATAATAATAAAAAAACTAACCTGTATCTGCATCTATCTCAGAATTGTTTTCTGACACAATGATATATAAATCTAAAATAGAAATAAATCTAGTAGCAGTGTAGCGTAACACCGATATATTGCTACTTCAATAGCCCTAGTAGTAATTCTCACATTAATGACAGTGATTGTTAAATTGCTGACTAAAAAAGTACAAAAAAGGGGTTAATTTCATACTTGATCAATCACATACAATTTTGCTTTTATTGTATCATGCTTGGACAGATAAGTGTGTCTACAATGTAATGAAGCTACAAGATATAAAATTTGGGGGGAATTAATTGACAGAATGAACTATAATATTCATAAGTATGTTTTCATTAGTGTACAAATACCTATAATTACAAACCATTGTGCTTTTGTAAGCTTAGAATAAGCCATAAAAACTGCTACATAGGGCATGGTTCCATGTCTAATGGAGGCCACTATGTTGTGCTGCCATGTTGCAACCTCGAGAGAGTGCCTTCCACGTTTTGTATTTCTACAAGCGGCAGCGAGAATTCTGAAGAAGGATGAAAAAGAAAGGAAAGGAATCAGTGTTTACTGGGTAATGTGTTTGATGAACCAAACTTTGTAAATATAAAGTATCATACTTATTATTTAACAAAACAAACAGTAAGGGAGCATGAAATCTCTTCAAAGAAGCGAAAGCATGAAGCAAAGCAAGGCGAAATCAGGTCAACGCAACGGAAGAAAACACGCATAAACAAAACACTGTGTGGCTTTTCCCAGACAGTAATCACTGAGGAAGGACAAGTGTTTTCAGAGTGAAGCTGAAATCATCTGTTTTGTGCTAAACAGGTAGCTGGATATAAAATAATGTCAAAATATGACTGCATAATACTGTTCCTATATAGTATTTTTATAATCATTCATTAGCTTCACTAATGTTTTCTAAATAATGACTCATGTTACACTGCGATAACTCACCAAACCACAGACTACAGTAACACTGCTACAGGTAAAGCACAGAGCTGCTGTGTAAATACTACTTTCTGTTCTGTTGGTGTTGTTCATATCGCACAGACCGATGTAATAAAAGAGATTTATAAATATAAATCTCTGTTAATTCTCATAGCTCTTTTTGAAGGGTTTCCACACATTCCTTTTCTTTATGAGCAGCAAAAGCAGCAGCAGCTCAGTTAGCGCCACTTCTATTGAGCTGGGTCATTTGGTCACCCTGGAAGTGGGCTTGAATGTATGAATCTACGTGGAGCATCTTCTGATTAAGTTGAGCTCAGGTAAGAATAGACACACCCTCTTTGTATGGTGTATATGATCTTCATGCTGTAAGTAATTTCTGTTTGCTAAATTAAGAGTATAATGTATCTGTCTGTTATTTGTTAGATACAGATTTTATACATTGTATGTAGCAAGCTAACCTGAATTTATGAACATTTACAATATGCAACTTGTGGAAATGTAGTACATTTTAAGTAAGTTTAAATATGTATTAAAAATGTAGTAAGTTTAAAGTAAATATAAGTTGATTCAAGCTACAATTGAGGCTGAAGGTCGAACCAATGTAGTCACTGAGCACTGATGTACAACGTGGGATGAAACGAGTTCAGACACCTTTAACACCACACACACTCAGTGAGTTGAAGGGGTTGAGAATATTTTTGGCTTGCAAAAGCACTAGACTGCCTATAAATTCAGAGATAACATTTGTTTTTCTAATCTAACATTGTTACTATCTAAAAATGACTCCTATAAGTCTGTGTATAAGAATAGCTGATCGTTTTGAATATGATTATGTATGCTAAGTTGCTGGAAGAATTATTTTGCAAATAGATATTTAACATTTTTCGCATAATATATACTGTTTAAATCAAATGGTTGCACTGTTCCAAGTTTTAATGTTTTAAAAAGCTTTTCAAAGGGTTTAATACTTAATGTAAATCACTGTGTGTGTGTGTGTGTGTGTGTGTGTGTGTGTGTGTGTGTGTGTGTGTGTGTGTCCTCACCAGCCGTTGCGTGTCCTTACTGTGGCGGTAGAAGAAGAGTAGTCGGCAAATTAACAGGTTGAGCGGAGCAGCGTCCGGTAGCACGGATCCGGATGAACACAGACTCTCACACACGCAGCGGTCGAAATGGCTACGCTGCATGCCATGCTACATACACACACACACACACAGAGGCAGGAAGAAAGCAGGGTTATCAAAACTGCATTAATAAAAAGACCTACATTCAATTCAATTCAATTCAATTTTATTTGTATAGCGCTTTTAACAGACATTGTCACAAAGCAGCTTCACAAAAGTATATAAATTCTGAAT
>JAQQZR010042240.1:0-19007 GCA_030068235.1 Notoglanidium macrostoma
CGCGGCCCCAAGAACATTCTGGTCTACTGATCAATAGGTAAGCTAACTCATCAGATATGATGCTTCATCCCTAATAAAAACTTATTTTACTGTTTCATCAATTACATTATTGTGGCTTGTTTTATTCAATGCCGAAATGATTAACCTTGTAAATCTACTACACTACACACACACGCACACACACACGCACACACACACAGCATGAAGAGAAGACAGCTGAGGCTGTTCCACACAAAGAGGCACCAGGGAACCTGGCAGCAAAATCTGTGTGCTTATGTAATGCATATTCTGGGAGAAACTCACCATAAACGTAATTTCCTAACTCGTGATAATAAAATTAAGTCTCAGCTTTTGAATAGCCTCTGGAGCTGTTCCGTCGAATGTTAAAAGTGTGTTAAAAGCTGCCTTGTGTACCCTTTGTGATTTGCGGCTGCTGTACGATCGAAACTGGCCCTTCGGAGTAAATTATGTAATCATGCAACCTGGTGCACATACGAGACTCTGTCTGAGAAACACGTTGTATTTAATAGAATATATCAGTAACATGTCTGTTTTCATGCAGGCAGCAAAATAAACCACATATCTGATACTCCAGATATTAATGTTTTAAAATTTAGAAAAACCAAAATTCAACTGCAGCTACAACACAAAAGAGTGCATTGAGGTTCAGTGTGTGTGTGTGTGTGTGTGTGTGTGTGTGTGTGTGTGTGTGTGTGTTGAGGTTCAGTGTATCGTTACATGGCTGCTATGCTGATGACACTCAGCTTATCCTCCCTTGCTCAGATCGCAGCATGTCTGGTAGGTATCTGCTCCTGGGCTGCTCAGATGTAGGTAAATCCCAGTAAGTCTGAGCCTCTGTACAGTCCTGGAGATGCGTCCCATGTCAGGATAATCTCAGCTCCAGAATCACATCATCTGAAGATACACAAAACCTTAGTGAGGTTCTGGACAACCAGCACTCATTCTCTTGCTACCCTGATCTCCTCATGCAGGTTCCTCCTTTATAACATCAGGACAATCAGATCTTTCCTCTCCACAGAGGCCACTTATTTTATTCTTCTGTCATGTTGAGACTGGATTACTGCAGCTCGTTCTTGGCAAGTCTTCTTCTGCATGCCATCAGACATCTGCAAATGATCCACAATGCAGCTGCATGACTTGTGTTCAAACTCCTCAACTTCTCTCCCGTCCCCTAATTGCTGTGTTCCCTCCACTGGCTTCCTGTAGCTACCTGCACCTGGTATAAAAACACTGACGCTTGCCTACGAAGAAAGACAAATGGACAAGAAATGTTTTGGCACTCAGGTAGTGGACTGAACTTCAGATGAAGTCTCACTTCTCTACTTAAAAAGCATTAAGAAAGAAAAAACCCATGGTGTCAGGGGCTGTACACTGTCGTGTATTAGCTCCTGTTTAATAGGATTTTGGTGGGACTGTAGACGTGGCATCCTCATGTTCTCCCAGGATGAGTGAGAAACAGGGCTGGCAAGTGGGTAAGCGGGTGTCTGTTTGACACAAGACTCCAAGTTGTCTGCTACCAGCTCGTTAATTCACCTACAAAAAACTCAGATTGCGTTCTGAGATTCTCGTTATGCTTTTCAGCCATCGCTGGATGTGGAATTTCGCAGCTAGCGAGCTGTTTAGGCTGCAGTGCTTGGGTTATATTTGATTTCACGGTATAAATCTTCCAGCCAAGAACATGGAGTTGGCATCAGCATCATCACCGAGTCAGCACAGAGGATGTCTAAGCTAGAGTGCATACAGCAGTGCTTGAAAGTTGAACCCTTTAGAATTTTCTAAATTTCTATTTCTTTAGAAATAGAGATAATTCTAAAGGGTACACAAATTTTTGAGCACCACTGTAGCTGGTGCTCATGGTTGGGCAGAAAAAGGAGACATTTTCTTCCTGAATACTGTTTGACCGCTGCTACTGGTACCCTGATGCTTTATTCCTGCATCCTATTGGCTATAACTTAAGGACTAACCGGTGAACCACACTTCAGGTCTACGCTGCAGCCAGTCCTGCTCATCGAGCTGCAGATTTAAAGACGAACTGGCGAGCACAAGCAAGCGTGCTGTTTAGGACTCCGATCCTCACGCTGAGTTGGAGTTAGGCAGTGGGTCAGAGGTTAAAGCACGTGGTAGTCCCACAGTGAGCACGTTTCCTTACTCCAGAGACTGAAATGTTAAAAAATGGCACTCATAAGACTATTTTTCTCCTTTACTCTACTTGCTTCCATGCGTGATCCAGCCTTGTCCTGATGCCTTTGTTTATTTTTTCTGTATGTAAATAACATTTAGAAACCTGATTGCTTCATGAGAACCTTTCCTATTAAACTCAATTCTGCAGATCTGTGAAAAGGTCATTGGATTTGAAATAGACATAATACATTTTTTGAGCAAATGTCTGCGCAAATAATACACATTAAGCTGCAACCGTAAGTATAAAAAGAGGCAGTGAATATTGAATATTAACACAAAATATATGTAGCCTTGATCATCTTGTCTGCTTCCTTGTATTTTGCACTGATAAAGGCAATTTGGCACTTAAATTGGCTCTATAATTCAGATGCGCTATTTTTATGTGATTTAACTTCCTGCAATTGGCGCCACACGTCTGTTAGTCCGTTCAAAGAGGAAGAACATGATGTGCCTTTTCCCACTGCCCAAGTTGTACAGTGTTTCTGTCACTTGGGTTGACACTGTAACTGAATTAATGCATCAATCCTAAATCAATTCCTTATGCTAAAATCGCAGATCATTTGCTTTGTCACAACCCTAAACATGTTCTCATTGAGCCAAAACATTCTGCAATGCTGGTGCACTATTTTTTGTTACACACATCTGTCTCTAGCACAGCTCTCACTGTGAACACACATCTCATTTTTTCTGAACACTTTCCCCTCATACATATACATACATATACATAGGAAGGATGGGGAGAAAGTGGAAAGAGGGGCGATATGGGAAACGCCACTCATTACCTTTTTCATATATGGTACTAAATACTGTGCAGTTACGTCTTCAAACCATTTGTCCCACCTTATCAAACTGTCCTTCCATAGACCATATTTATTGGTCTTGGGAAAACAATATCACAAATATTCTCAATATGACTTTATCAGAAACTGCTTCCAGGATAAAAGTGTATATTAAAATGTAAGAAAAGGCATTTCTTGGTGTGCAACAGGGAGGTGAGAATGCCAAGATGTCTTGATAGGACAATTTGTCAGAACACCACAAGCCAGAAAAGAACTGAAAGAACATTTGTTTCTCATAGATACACCATTTTAGGACAATGAAATAACTACTCAGGTAAACTAGGTCTTTTAATATTGCTTAATACTGTGAAGTGCGATTCTTTTGTCAGCCAGATCCAGCAACGCTGCACATACGTCAGTTTCCCTCACATCTAACAAAGAAACTCAACACAATGAACAGGACGTGTGATTGCTTTTTTTCCCAAAAGCCGCATTTGAACAGTTTACTTTTATACCACTATACAAACTAGTTTATTCTGTACACAGCCACAGTTGACTTGTTCTGACAGGACACTCTTTATCTATTAAGACTTTCTTTTAATCTTTATTAGTATATTTGAATTCCTCTTGAGACTCCACTTTAGACAGCGCTGTGGTTTCTGCACTTGACGTGGAGCTCAACACTTAATATGTTACGAGGGTCCAGTGACGGCTGATTGTGATGTTAGAAAGGAACTAAAATCTATCGACAGTGAAGCTATTAGTGTTGAGTAATTCATTATTCCATGAGGTCTAATCGATGGAACAATAATAACGATGTGCGGTAAAGTATTACACACACTCTTAAAGAGATTAGACTGTTGCATTCATGATTTAGAATGTTTTAAGTATTTTAGGTTTGTAATGCTCTCTCTACAGGTTTCTGCTCAAAATCATTTTTATGAAAAAAGCAAATAAGTAAGAAAATAATCCACCTTGCAATTGCAGTTCATTACACCCATGACTATATTTCACATGCGCCTTCTCAGTCCCTGCTGATGACGTGTTACAGAATGTGTGTGAAATATATCTGCCCAAATGGAGATCAGAGCAAGTGGGCGTCTCCCTCTGGATAATCACCTGATAAGACTGTCACTGATAGGCTGCATGAATCTTCAGTCCGGGCCGGAAAGAAATCAGACTAAGCCTCGCTTCTCTCACGTTTTCTGCTTCGTTCTGTGTATTCCGTGCGAATAAAAATTTTATCTCAAATATGTGACCATAACCTTTAACACTTTAAAGTAAATATAAATTTTTATTATAATAATAATAATAATAATAATAATAGTAATTATGATAATAATAATAATAGTAAGATTGCAAAACCCTTGCCTGTATTTTCCACAATTTTCAAAAATTAGGCAAAGAAAAAGAGGCTCAAGAAAGGAAGACATACAAAAAATATAGCAAAATACAGCTGGAAATCATGGTGAAAATAGCAAGTGTGACTTTTTGTCAACGCATGTAATTCTCCCACTTTCTCATAGCAGAACAGCAGCATTTATAGCGACAGAGAGGAAACAATCCATGCTGGGATTGTCCAATTAGATTATTTTCCTATAATGGCATGGTCTGAAGTGTGTTATTCTGCGTAACCCACAGGGATTTGCCAACAGTTACAACTTTTCTCATTTCTTATCAAATGACTTGTCAGCCTTTAAACTGTTTACAGTTAAAGTTACATTTAATCTTATTAAACGTCCAAAAAACGAGTTAGTTCCTGTTGTCACTTCCGTTATAGCAGCTACAAACAGTTGTTCCCTCAACATCCTCTCTTTATTCTCTCTTGACGTTAATAAGAGAAAAATGCATCTTGTTACAGAGAAACCTGAAAGAGCAAACCTGTCTGCCTCGAAGACGTTCCCATGTTCCCAAATCGCTGACACTTAACACCATAAATGTAAAATAAGCCTCTCCTACAGTAAGCTTCTCCACGTCAACCCATTTTCTTTATCCTTATTATTAGTATTATTAATCTTGGATTATGTGGTGCATCCGTTACGCAGGTCCCTGTGAATGAGCTGTATTAATATAGATAAGTGAACGCATTAATGTAACCCTGTGATTCACGTTATGTCCCTATGATAATGGACGAGCCGTGCTGTTATAGAAAATCTGATCTGGAGACCTCACCATGATGAGGTATAACGCTGTTATAGCATTGTTTCCTTCACATGTAGATGCTCAGCACCTCCGGATTACAGAAACGCATCACGTGTTGCTGTAATAATTGATTTATTGTTTATTGGCTCAATTAGTTAATTAGTTAATGAACCTTTTTATCCCAGTTACTGCGTGTCTGCGTGATGTTTATCTCAGACTGATTCTCCCTGCGCGGTTTATTACTCACTCATCATTACTAATCACCACCTAATCGTTACACTGCGTTCAAGATGTAACGCGCGCGGGGAGGGGCGTGCCTGCTGACGTCATTTTGGCCGCGCGGACCCTCGCGTCCCTCCGTCACGTATAAATAAACCGGGCTGCGTTACGTTCCTCGCGCTTCCAAGTCCGTTCACGCGACTTCACTTCAGCCTGAGTGTTACCGGAAGCCTACTGACGGAGATGCGCGAGACGTGTTTTAGAGAACTTTACTTCCTGTGTTTAGTCGTCTGGTGTCTCAGCGGGTTTTATTCTGATGTTGGTGAGCATCTTTATTTCCTTCTTATCATATTACATTATATTGTATTCTTTCCCCCGTTCAGGCACAGTGCCCACTCTTATAAAAAGTGGGGACAAAAAGTCAGAGACGACAAAAACCTTCTAAAAGGAAAGAAAGAAACATTTCAATTTTTAAATTAAAAACTGGAAATAACTAAAAAGGAAAAAGAGTTCAGTGTCTTGTTCAGTATTCATTATTTAATGGTTCTGCACTACTTCTATTCAAATTTGAGCAAATTTGATTTATTGGCCAATTTTATAGTAAACAAAAGGTCAGATTTTCCTCAGTCTGATCTCTTCGTGGATTGGATCTGATAAGGATCGTCAGGTTTCACACACACTTGTGGTGTCTCCAGCTCCAGTGCCATCAGAAAGAGAAAGGGGAATGAAAATAATCACCAAATTCTGAAATCCATGGAAGTGTTTCTGCTGCACTTTCACTCAAGCTGCTGCCTGGAATTCCTAATGAAATGTTTGGTATTAAGTTAGAACAGAATGCAAAGTAGAAATATTTTTACTAGTGGTGTCAGACTTTGGACCTCATTGTATGACTGTTTTTTTAAGAAATAATAAGAAGTAAATCTTCTTCAAGTCAATTGAGATCATTACTGTAATTTAGCTTTAAATCAGTATCTGGATCACGAGCCATTCTCAGTGCAGCGTGTCTCTTCAGTCTATCTGTG
The DNA here is from genome assembly GCA_030068235.1 of Notoglanidium macrostoma. NCBI lineage: Eukaryota > Metazoa > Chordata > Actinopteri > Siluriformes > Auchenoglanididae > Notoglanidium > Notoglanidium macrostoma. Next base: position 6,365 of record JAQQZR010042240.1, read on the forward strand.
CAAAGTTTATGAAATCAAGTAATAGAAGATTTTGCAAGATTTTCCTTTTTTTCTTAAATCTCCGAACCCAATATTTTGTGATTTAAATTTCTTTACACGTGAATGATAACAAATGTAAACATGTTTATGAACACATTGGGCTTTTTCAAATATAATGATAATAAACCTGTTCACTGATGTCTTTGACTCTTTGTTTTCCTACCCAGGAACAGTCTATTTAAATCATTTTTCGTGATTTTTTTTACATTTTTATAACATGCAATCTGAGAAACAAAAAAACATTTAATTTAACAGCAGCCGTAATAAGTAAAAGATTATCTGTCAGTCTACAGATTTGGTTTGGTTCTTGTATTCAGGGGAAATTAATGTGTTTGATCGTATACTGTAACTCCTGATTGGCCTAAAAGTTGGTGGATACGGGTTTTACAGTTCGGTTGTTAGTAAATCTCATAGGAACCTGTTTTTTCATTGTTTCTGTTTTCCTACCTGTCTCAAAATATCCAGCATAAATGATGAAATGTAATAATGACCTTACTGAATTACTGCTTGATGTTATTTCTGTTGTCAGAATGTTATCCTCTGATAGACTGTGGACATGATGGAGACTTCACGCAGGTAAGCAAAGAGTTGGATTTAACACCTGCAGTCATTAATTAAATACCTACAGCAATTTCTTTTCTTCTATCACTCGTTACTTCTCACAGTGGCAGTGTTCCACCAGCTCTTGTAGTAATTAATAGTGCATAATTATGATTTCATGTGGAGTCGTACATTTATTAGGTTCGTTGGGTTTACTGTTTATTAGGTTTAGATGAGCACCGCCGAGCAGATATGATTTGGCTGGTGCTTTACTCTCACTACAGCAGCGACACGGTACTGCTGGTGTAAGTGACTCGGGCGCAGCAGAACCGCTGGGGCTTTAAACACCTCGGTGTCACTGCTGATAGTGATTGGGCTGAGAAGCTCACCAGTCCAACATTTCCAGGCAGAAGCGTCTTGTGGTCAAACAGATTAGCTTAAACTGTGCATGGAAGCTTCATCAATAAAAGTGAGTTAAAAAAGCAGCAGTGATGCCCTCGTACCAGCAGCACACACACTGCCGTGTCAGTATTACTGAGATCCACCACCCAAAGACTATCCACTCAGTGGTGCTCGGATGGAGGGTCTGAAACACAGGAGAGTCAGGATGGGATGATCTTTATGCCGAATGTACATGTTAAATGGCCAATAAACTGGCAACTCCATGTATTGCACAATAGACTATTAATTAGACTATTATGAAAAAGTTGGGTTAACTCGGGGTTAATTAAACCTTTACGATGTTGGATTGACATCTACCATACAGTGCTGCATGTCGTGCTGTTATGGGAAAATAATCAGCGACAGGTTGGTTAGAGAAAAGAAGGGAGATGAGAAAGGAGTGCCTTCGAGACTTCTACAGAGGATCCACTACGATTATCTCTGATAACACTGAGTCTGTTTCAGGACTTTATGAAGAAGGGATAAGTCTGGTAGATTGCAAATTTTGAATAAATTAATTACATTTTTGATTTGAATTAAAGGATTGTTTCAGTAGTTCTGTGGTGGTGCAGTAGGTAAGGAATAAAAGATTTTGGGGTGTGCTGTGAAACGAGGGTCAGAATGCTTCACACTGTAAGCATTAGGCTAGCGACGCAGGAGCTGAGCATTGGTTCAAATTGAACTTGATTCAACTTTCCCAGCGTAACGTGACACTCCTCATTGTCAGTGTAATGAATCTTAGGAACCTTTCAGGCATTTAGACCAATCAAATTGGCAGGATTCTTATAGAGCGGGGACGTCTGATATTCTCTGTGAGTTTTTCGAGAAAGCAGTATCTCATGGACCCAAACTGATCAAGCGTTTCTCTTTTTGCTCTTTTTTTCTCTTTCTCTTTTTTTCTAACAGCAAAACTCTATTACTTGTATCCATTTTCCAAGTCTTTCGTTGTTGTTGTTGTGCAGAACGTTAGTGCTTCACATCACTCAGGAATGGGACAGGTGTTAATTTGACTCATAAAATTATTACGGACTGAGCGTATGTCCTGCTGCTTTGTTTTTTTCAGTGTGATCTCCCCTAATAGTAACCAAAGACAGTGTGGTGTAATGTGGCTAAGGCAAAGCAGAGTTACTGTTATCATCGTGAAGTTCAGATTTTCCTATAAAAGCACATCCTGGAGTCTTTTCTTCCTCTTATACCGCAGCATTTAATGATGTTCATTCATTTGTAGTTACAATTAATTTTGTGAAATATCTAAAAACAACATAGTTCCTGTTAAGTTATAGCAGCAATAAACAGTCGTTCCCTCACCAGCCTCTCTTTATTCTCTCTCTTGAAATTAATAAGAGAAAAAACCCCACAGCTTGTCATGTTACAGAAAAACTACAGAGGTTAAACTTCTCTGTCCTCTGTTATAACATGATTTTTATTCCATTTACATCAGACTTTGAGGATTTGGTGTATCTGTTCCTGTAAATGAGCAGCTCCTATAACAAATTACATATAACATATATGCTGTTAAAGAAAATTAATCAACACCTACTGTACTACAAAAACTTCTTTCTGTCTGAGTTTCTCTCTTGCTCTCTCTCTCTCTCTCTCTCACACACACACACACACACGACTCACACTATAATGATCTCACTTTCATGATTCCACAGCGAGATGTCATATGTCCTTCAGACAGCTGTGTTAATTATAAAACACACCTTACTTATTGAATTCTTGCTTCTTTCCTGACCTTTCAACATCATCTATTATGGACTCTCTCTTAAATCACAAGCAGACCTGATAATATCGATGAAACTGCCTCTGTGAGTTCTTCATATATGTCTTTCTCCATGATTTTTTTTTTCAATATTTGGAAAAAAAATTTTTATAAAAAAAAAATCCATTTAAGCAGTTCAATAAATGTTATTACCTAAGCCCAATAGTGCATAAAGCTGAACAGTTTCTGTTAGCCCTCCTTTTTCCTGCAAACATCTTATTCCACATTTTGAGTTCAAGTTACACAGTTAAGCCCATAAATATTTGGACAGTGACGATGTTATTGTTTGTAGTTGAAATGAAATAATGAACTTAGTTGAAAATAATATTCATCTCTTTAGTACACGTTTGAAAAGAAGAAGCGCACTGGCGAGCGCAGGAACCCCAAAAAGCCCAGAAGGCCACGGAAGACAACTCTGGTGGATGATGGAAGAATTATTTTCCTGGAGATGAAAAAACTCTTCACAATTGTTGGCCAGATGAAGAACATCCTCCGGGAGGTAGGCGTATCTGTGTTAAAGTCTACAAGCAAGAGAAGACGTAAACCATCAGTAAGCTTTAAAACAAGAAGACCACATTAACATTTGCCAAAAACATCACAAGTAAATCCTGTACAATTATGGACAATAAACATCATAAGAGTAGGAAGAAGGGAAGAAACTGCTCATGATCTGAAGAGGACCACCTCATCTCATGGTGTGGGCGTGTGTATGTGCCGTGTACGGCTTCCAGTGGAACTCTACTTATTTACAATGTGACAAAAGCAGCAGGATGAATTCTGTAGTGTACTGGCCGATATCATCTCTCCAGACCTGAATCCAAATGAGCTGCATTTCAGTTGCTGAAGGCAAAACACCAAAAGAACAAGTATTTTCTTCACATAGTGCTGTTGTCACAGCACTGCATCGGTCATGATGTGGTACCCAAGGAGCAGAGGGGGTTAAGGTCCTTGCTCGAGGGCCTGACACTTCTGATACTGAGGCATGAACTCACAACCTTCTGATCAGCAGTTCAGGGCCATAACCACTGCTGATCATATCTTTAAGGCCTTCTTCACCACACCTGTGTCCAGGTTAAAGCTACTGCTTGTGGAGTCTCAAACACCATGGGTTCATTTCTCTCTCCTTAAAGCGTGGTAAGAGTCTCTTAAATGGAGGACTAAAGCTGTGAAGTTACATGACTGCAGATCCTTACAAATGGACTCTTATTTGGCACTTTGGGAGTTCAAATGGACTCCGAACATTTGCATCTCTTGCTCGACCAGTCAGAGGGACTTTGAGAAGGAGAGAGGAATGAACTCATCTGTGCCTGTATCAGTGTTCCTATTTTCTATAGGATCAGGGTTCGTATTTTGTTTTGTCCCCCAAAAACAAGGCACTGCAAACTGAGCTTTTGGAAAATTCTTTCCTGGGTGGAATTCTTTATAACTGTTTATGTTATTTTCTAAAACTTGTTGGTATCTTATGTTTAAAGACAAATGCCTTTCAAAAATATCCAGATATCTGGATTCCTCTCCAAAGTAGGTTGAAAGTTAACGTCTTTACCCAGTGTGCTTAGCCCAGTAGAGCTCAGCCCATATGATGTTGAACTGATCCACACCACCAAGGTTTGATTTCAAACTCAAACACAACCACCACCCAAGAACTGCTCAGCAAACTCAACCTCAGCTCAACCTCAGCTCATTCCAGTCTTTCTTTCAGCACTTTTTGGGCAGGAAAGAGGAATAATGTGACACATACAGAAAAATACTTTTATCATCTCACCATCTCTCCTCTCTTCTTCGCAATGGCCCTTGTGATTGGCTGAACGTGTAACAGAGCACTAGTCTAATAAAATCTCTTTATTTCAACCATCACATGCTCAAACAACAAATCAGGGACATTTGATGTGCCATTTTGGAGATAGCAGGAGACCTTCGCATTCGTACACGTCTATATTTTAGTTAAGTTTCAGTGGTGCTACAGTGGAGCAAGAAGTAAGAAATAAACCATTTTGTGCTTGATGTTATCGGAAATTAATTAATGATGGAGTGTTGGGATGAAGCAGAATTACTGCTACCCCTTTGGAGTAGACTGTTTTCCTATAACAGCACTAAGTGGGTTATTCCTCTTATAGCTTTTATTATTTTATTTTTTGATTATTACTTACATTGTAAGAGCTGTAATTGTGCATTGGTCCTTCACATTCTCTTGAAGTTAAAACAAAGACACTAATGCCTGACTGTCCCGTGTCTGAAAACTTCAAGTTCCATCTTTACCTCTGACTCACTGCACTGCCGCTAGCACCGACACTAAACATCATCTTACAGGAAACTTCGCCATGTCAGTGATTGTTGGTTGTTGATTAAGCTGGATGACTTCTCAGGATCTTTCTCTTCCTTTCAGGGTTCAGCTATGCAGAGCTCGCTTTGTGGACTCGTGTGGGGAGACCAGAACAAGGTGGGGAAAAAAGTAGTATTTTTGGATTTGCATACACTATCGCTGGTTTTTAAGATATTAGATGGTCTGTTTATAGAATAATGAAAAACATGTATTCAATATACCACATGTTGGATCGAGAGCCTTCTACATATGTGTAGCTCATCATTTACTGAAAATTTAAATGGTAATATTAATAATGGTGTGTATTTGTGAATTCATGTTCCTCAGGAGCAGATTCAGAACGTCTTCAAACGGGTTAGTCTGTGATTTGGTTATTATAACATTTTATTAGGAGTTTTTCAGTAAATATCAAGCAGCCTGCTAATGGACCTGTCTTCTGTTCAGTTCTTGTTTCACTACTCGAAGGCACAGAATTCAGTCGGCACTGTTGAGCGAGAGGTAAAAATAATGCTTAATGAATTCTTTCAGGAAATGGTTTTTCCACTCAAACTAACTAGTGCACATTTATTTCTAGTCTCACTCCGTCCACCCTTTGATGCGCCTCTCACCCAAGTTTACTCTGCGAAGGAAGAAACAGCAGGTTTTATCTGTAAGCTCCATTTTGTTTTCCATCCGATGAAATTCCTTATATGATTTTAAAAATACTATACTCATGAAGCCCCAATCTGATAGGGAGTATCGGCATCCAGGTGTGGAAGAGGTGCTGAGAAATTATACTTAAGTGAAAGTGTAGCTGATGTGTCAAAATCTTACTCAACTAAAACTGGCCCTTTAAATACACAGTCATGGGCTGGAGAAGAGAAGAAGAGGTCAAATTTTCACAAGTAATTTGAAGGTGTAAATGAAAATGTAATGAAGTTTTTTCCCCTTGGAAAAGTAATTCAGTAAGAGTGAAAGTATTCAATTTGAGTGTTACTGAAGTTTCAGGGAACTGAAGCCATCACTCAAAAAACACCAGGGACTAGAGGAATTAAAGTTAACTTCCTTTAATTTCTCAGGAATTCTGGTGAGGAGGGAAGGTAGAAAGAGGAAAAAATAATTTAGGAAAGGATGGAGAAAGAAAGGGAAAAGGGAAAAAGAAAAAAGAAGACAAAATCAATTGAAGTCCTCGTCCTCACAGAAACTTTCTGAGAATTGGAGAGAACACAGAGAGAGAAATGGTTAGTGCGTCTCACCCTTGTGTTCTCTGTTGTGTGAGAACGTGAATTTTTTTTTAGAGGTGTGATTAGCCAGCCCCGCCCCTTTGGCTCGCCCTATAGGTGAGGTCCGATACCACGCTAGCGTTTCAGCACCACGGACAGGGCCCTGCTGTTTTGGCGCGATGGTTTGGTTCAGCCCGTCAGTCCGCCTCCACACACTCAAGTAAAGTGTAAATTTAAAAATAATGTGTAATTATAAATACAATGTACAGTTATTCAGGTATTTTCTACTCCTCCCTGGATCGGTATCAGTCATCACCTGTTCATGACACTCATAAATGCGCTCAGAGTCAAATCCACTGATGTGTTGATGAGGTGTGATTGACAGTTCTATTTCTTTAGTAAAATTCCTGTAGCTCAATCATAAACATTATTTCCATCTTCAGCTCATCATTAGCAGGAGCACGCACTCCTGTTAAGCCTGTCTGAGTGACTTTTGTCTTTCTTTTAGAGACACTGAAGATGACTTGTGGTCGCGCCGACAGATTTGTTTGAGGTAGGTGCTACTAGCTATGATGCTGCCTAAATAGAGGTCTTAATAGTATTAGTATAAAACATTATAATATTATTAGCATAATCCATCCATCTATACCGCTTTACCCGTCTGGGTCGCGGGGAAGCTGGAGCCAATCTTGGGGTGAGAGGCGGGGTACACCCTGGGCAGGTCGCCAGTCCACCACAGGGCCAACACAGACAAACAGGCACACATGCTCGCATTCACACCTATGGGCAATTTAGAGTAGCCAGTTGACCTAATCTGCATGTCTTGAGACTGTGGGAGGAAACCGGAGAACCCGGAGGAAACCCACGCATGCACGGGGAGAACAAGCAAACTCCACACCGAAAGGCACCCTGGGTGACATAAGGATCGAACCCAGGACCTTCTTGCTGTGAGGCGACAGTGCTAACCACCGCACCACTGTGCCGCCCTTATTAGCATAATATTTGATCAATAATATTAATGAAATTGATTCAAGTTACATACAGCAGCTGTGTTCTCCGTTCCAGCTGTAATTCAGATGACAGGTTTATACTGTATTAAACTGCTTATTCTGATACCTTATAGTTCTGTTCAACAGCTCAGGGACAGATTTTCAAAACTGTTGTTGTTTAACAACAGAAACAAATGTGTGTATTTGAACGGGAACGGGTTTCATGGACGTTCCACAACTATAACGGATAAAAAGTACGACATTGTTCAGAAATAAAAAAGTATTATTTGCATATAATCACCTTGGTATAATAAGAATAAAACACTTGCTATTAGAGGAAAATAAACCTCTTCCGGCTCAGCCTGGATCACACCACCCTGTCGCTCCCTCACCCCGATCTACTTTGTCTCTGCCTTGACATTAATTAGACCAAAAAAAGACATTTCTAACATTACTGAGAAATGCTAAAGCACAAACTCTTCTGTACTGAAGACTCCAATCTCGTGACCTTTCCAGAAAAAAAGCACATGTCGCTCATTAATACATTAAAAAGTGTGATTAGCACATCGCTGTGGTATAAAAGTGATTGTACTTAAAATACTCCATTTTAGTTCGTTTATCTATATTTTTTTCATATTATTTAAGCTATACTCAGAAATTTTTTAAATGTTTTAAATGACATTACTTGGAAACAGCGCACAGCACAGCGTAGCATCTGACCCATGGTATAAATATTGAAGTCCTCCTTTCCTCTTGGTGGAGTCCTTGCGATCTCTTCCGGGCTGAAATCTCCCACTGATTTATCAGCAGTTCGTTTGACAGTATGGACGAGAACACGTGCAATACCCAGGCATCAGTGGTTATGAGTGCTAAATTAACACTGTTAGGTGTAAATGTACCGGTGTTCCTGTTTAAATATAATGTTAATTGTTGTATCGCTTTACACACACAGATCTGACTGGATGTTCACTGGGATGATGATGAACGCCATGCCGACTGTAAAATCACAACTGAGCCTGTAAATAAATTCAATGTTGCGTGTTTGATTTCTCTGTTACAGCAACTCGTGTGCGTGTGTTCGTTCATATTCGGTATTGTTTGTCGCTACTGCACTTATCAGGGCTTAAGAGCTGCATACTAATATCAGTCTTGATATTACAATGAAGGCATGTATAATTGTTTTATCACTTTTTAAACAAAACATAATAAATATACTGTATGTTTAAAATAAGCCTACACTGTATGGTGTAAAACAGGAATCAAACAAACTGCTTAAATATACAGGTTTCTTTTTATGATGCTGGCCAACAGGAACACGTACGTATGAAAATGTTATGGCATAAATCACATAATATTCATTGTTTTATAAAACCGCTTGGACAGATTAAAAAGCCAAATATTGCGTTCAGAGTTACTGAAGTATTTAATCACCACCACTAGAGGGAGCAGATCCCTTTATTATGATAAACAGGTTATAAAAATAATCAGCCATGGGTTCCAGTCCTGTTCTGATGCGCGCACGATCACTTGACCACTTGAGACGAATCCACATACTAAAGCGGACTTTGACATTTCAACCTTCCAAACCCGAGTCCATGAGAACTAAAAAAAAGTCCAAACATGAGCATGGAAAAGAAAACACAAAATGCACCAAATCAGTCGTCGTCAGATTCGTCGCCGTCTCTGCGGTTCGGTGCTGTGCTGCGGATGGATGAGATCAGCTGGTCTTGGATCTCTTTCCTTGGATTCTCCTCCAAGTCCGTCTTCACAGCGCCAGATTCAGCCAAACGCCATTCCAGCTCTGAGGAACAAAACAGTATTTCAGGAGGGACACTCAAACCACAGGGACAAACACACACACACACACACACACACCCACACACCGTCACACTTGAGATTCATTCCTCCGAACACGAGCGGCCCGATGAACTGTGCCTTCATCTCCCCTTCGTGATAAACGAAGATAGTGGGCAGGTTTCTGTCTGGATAATTAGCGATGCATGTCGTGGAGATGGACTTCAGGAACTTAGTGTCTGGAAACTTCCGTGCCAACGAGGACAAGTGCTGATTGATCAGCGTGCACAAGGGAATGCTGGGAAAATGAAAATGATTATTATTAATTCATCCTCAGTAAACATTATATTATACATTTGAACCACTTCCAATAATGATTAAGATTATGATTTACGGAAACATCAGCAGTTAGTTGTCTTGAGCTACAAAACAAGTACGTGCGCACACGCACACACATACCCTTGTTTGTAGAGGTGCAGCACCACCCAGATGCCGTCTCCGGCCTTGTTCACTTCCTGAATGTAGTCTTGACCTGAAATTTCCTTCACTTCGCCAAATACGTTCTTCAGCTGCTTTGCTTTCCACTCAGCGAGCCTCTTCTGCCTGAGAAGTGACAAAAAGTATGACAGATATAGAGTACATAGTAATATGCTGCTCAAACTCCCGCTGGATGATCTGAGACCTGTCTGGATGGGTGTGGCCTAATATTCTAATGAGTATGTTTGAGTGACAGTCTGAGACTCTCGTACAGCTACGCAACTCAAACACAGCTAAAGAGGTGGGAATAAGAAGGGGGTGGGGGGCTACACTTATCCAGGGCACAGTACATGAGAACACCACAACGGCAACATTAAAGGGGAAATGCCATACGCATTTCACTTATGTTAAATTAGTCTCTGAAATGCTGATGTAAACTTTGTGAGGTTTTGTTTTATTAATAATGCCTTGGTTCTTTTTTCCTCATACAGCTTAAGGATGTATTAAATCCTGCAGGGTAAGACAGGCTGATTCTGCACCGTAGCCTTTAGATATTCAATATGTAAATAGCCTTGTTCTGATTGGCTAACATCTTTAAACAAGAACTCAGTCAGCCACACCCACAGAATTAGTGGAGTGCAGTTTTCAAATGAGTCATTCTTTCTGAATGACTCTTTTTAGTGAGCCATTCATACCAGTTTAACAGCACAACATGCGTCGAATCATTCGTTTTTTTCTAATTCAGCTGCTCCAACGCAGCTGCATGCAATCGCTCAGAAAACTTTGGTGTGGTGCGTGTTTGCTGTGCAGTGCACACAACAGGCTAATAATCAACAAAGAGCAAGAACGTGTGGCCTGTTTAGGATGGTTCAAAGAATCGGCTCATTAAAATGAATCAAACTTCCCACCACTGCATGGAACAGCTCCTTTCAATACCAGTTTCAATCTCTGTTTATTTTCTTTCTATGGCCATTACAGGCAAATGACAATGACACGTTTGAAAAACAATAACAAAAATACATTTTCCACAGCATGTCCCCTTTAAGCCACTTTTGCTCAACAAATATACTTCTCTCGCAGATTTCCTTATTTAACTTGGGCAATACTTTATAAAGGAACAGGTTGCGGAACACTTAAAGATGTCATAGTCGATTATTTTTATTCCACATTTGTACGAATAACCTGGAAGATACGTAGAAATATCCAAACTATGGTCTTGACAAATTAAACTGCTGAGAAAACCTTCTGGGGAAACGGACTCCTGGTGTGGAATGCTTGTTTGTGTTTGGATACACTTCCTGTCAATCATTTTATAGTCACTCTATGAGCCAACGTAGATCCTGGGGCGGAGCTTTGTGAACAAAATACAAATGACAAAACTAACTAACTATTAGAAGCCTGATTTTAAAGAAATGACTAATGTATTGCACCTTTAAGTGTCCATGTACATTCACCTGTACATCTCGATGGCGAGTTCGTCCTCCTCGCTGAACTCATCCTCGTTCTCCTCCAGTTCCTCCAGTGTCATATTCTCATAGGTTTTTACTGCAGAAAACACCAGGTGTAGCTTTAATAAAAACATCTAACAAGGATTTTTGATTTAATCTGAATTCTGAACCTAACCGTGGTAGAGATTTCCCTTTCTGAATGTTTGCTGTAAAGTCTCACCAACAGACTGCTGCTGAATGACCTGCTCCTCTTCCTCATCCTCCTTCGGAGTCTCTTTAGGAGGAAGGATGCCCTTCTTCCTGAGAATGTCATTCCACTCTGTGTCTTCATTTGGGTCCTAGAGTGGAGATAATAGGGATTTAGGCTGAGACACTACAGAGACGGCGGGTGGAGATCACGTGACCCCGGAGTGAACAGGAGTCAAACCTGCTGGATTTCCTGAACTCATTAAATCCACTCTGAAAGAAGGGCTGTAATATAGTGTCTGGAGTGTAATATGGCTTGTGTGTGTGTTTACCTAACTTATTAAAAACGATATGTTCGGTCCAACAAACCAGTCTAACACACCCATAAACAAACCGAAATCACTTTATTTATCACCTGCATTAAGTTGATTAAAGTCAAACTAAGCAATAGCAACGCGAAATAAAGACAAACCTGCATATCTTCACGGCTGGATTCCTGTAGCTGCTCCTCAACACGGAGAGAGAGAGAGAGAGAGAGAGAGAGCGCACCGGTTATTTCGGTCCGATTGGAAAACACGTCCACGCGCTAAAACTCAGACACACCTCTTCTGTTGTTTTCACGTTTCCTTATCGTAGTAACGTTGTGTTAGATTTAAAAAAATACTTCAAATGTAAGAATATACCACCTCACTGTGATAATACTGTACAAGAAAATGGCCACGAGAGATTGTTGCTGCACGGGACGATAATACTGGGAGAACCAACTTCCGCTCTGACCATATAAGGAGTTTTAACCGCTGTTTATCCTGCAGCGCGTGCTGCCAGTCAAAGGGGAACTCACTAAAGGCAAATAAGGGCAAAATAAAAGCAGGTATTACGTCACCGCCGATAGCGGAAATAGATTCCCAGTGACGTTACTTTTGCAATTCTGTGTTATTCTGTATTCTCCAGTTGTATAAGGAGTACTGCTGTTGTAGGAATCATTTATTTGAGCAAAAGTAAAAGTAGTGATCAATAAAATAACTCGTTATCCGACACCCATGTCCACGGTGACACCTATCGGCCACTTTCGCGATTGTCACATCTTGTTAATACTATTCTGTGAAACAACTCATTCTAAATGACTTATATATGACAAATAATGGCAGGTGATGAATACATATTTTAGAGAAATCACCAAATAGGAAACAAAAGGGGGCCTAACGGATAGAGAAACCATTTTGTGACTGGTTTGATTCCCTGGACTGTCAGGGAGTGAAATGAGTGCATGAACAGCGCTTTCCTCTCCCTTTACATCCTTGAGCAGGGCACCTAACCTCCAACTACTCCCCAGGCGCTGCAGTGTGTGGTTCCCCACTGCTCTGGGTGCTTGTTTGTGTGTGTGTGTGTGTGTGTGTGTGTGTGTGTGTGTGTGTGTGTGTGTGTGTGTGTGTGTGTGTGTG
>JAQQZR010042268.1:0-19003 GCA_030068235.1 Notoglanidium macrostoma
GCCAGTTGACCTAATCTGCATGTCTTTGGACTGTGGGAGGAAACCGGAGCACCCGGAGGAAACCCACGCATGCACAAACTCCACACAGAAAGGCAGCCTGGGTGATCCGGAGAACGAACCCAGGACCTTCTTGTCGTGATGCGACAGTGCACCACTGCACCACCGTGCCGCCCTACTTTTAATTTGTAAATGCATATTTTCTTTTCCATCAATATGATTTACCTAGTTAATTATGAATGGCCATCTGTCGTCTACAAATTTCTTTGAATTTAATGAACAGTTTGAGAGAGAATAAAAGAGAAAATAAAAATTCTTCCATGGCTTACTATATTTATTTAATTTTATTTAATTTAATAATACTATGATTATTACTCATGTACTTGATATTTAGTAATGCGATCATAATGAAAAACAGTTAATACAGATAATAGTTTTAGGGCTGTAGGAAGGACGATAATTTGCACACAGCTCTACAACAAATATAGAACATTCATGGACATTTTAAGATTCACTGTTTATTTTTGTTGGTAATCTGATTGGTCTGAAGGTGTTAGTCAAAGCAAATATTAACACACATTCACATCATGGTGGTGGGAGGGAGATGGGGGTGTTGGGGGGGTGTAATGGGATATAACGTGCGAGTATTTTCTTATAACAGCATGGTCTGGAGTCTGTTGTTCCACTTATACCATATAGATTTGCCCCCAGTTACAATGTCTAATTTATTACTGAATGACATGCAGCAAATTTTAGCAGTTTATAGTTAGAATTAATGTTGAGAAACATTCAAGAGACAACTTAATTCCTGTCCTGACCTAAGATATAGCTGTGATAAACAGGCATATCCTCACCAGTCTCTCTCTCTCTCTCTCTCTCTCTCTCTCTCTCTCTCTCTCTCCCTATGTCTGTCTGTCTCTCTTTCTCTGTTTCTGTTTCTCACAAACAACTCATATTTCAGAGAAGCTGAAAAACATAAACATTCCTGAGCTGGGTGGACTTACAACCGAGACTCCTTCCATAAATGCTTAATGTTAAAAAAATGTCTCCACAAAAACATCACCACATCAATGAATGTGTTTATTATTACACTTATTAATAATCTGTAATATTATTATGTATAGTAATCTGTTTATTATTGCTCTTATTAATGTGACTTTGCTCTTTCAAGTTTCTTGGTAACCTGACAAATTTTTTTTTATTATCTTCAAGAGAGGGGCAAAAAAGAGGCTGGTGTATAAATGAAAGTTCAAAGCTGTCATAAAGCAGCGGCAACTAGATTGTTTCATGTTCAGCTGATCAAAATGTATAACATGTCATTCATTAGTTAATGTGAAAACAAACATTGGCACTGGAGAAAATTAAGACAATAATTATGTTCCTATAACAGCATGCTCCATCATGTATTATTCCTTACTCTGTTTTAAAATATTATACCTATAAAAAATAGGTGCCACTAGGCATGATATAATCTATAGTGGTTCATTGTTGCCTGTGATATTATTCCACATTTATTGAAATTTCATTTGGTTGTTATAAAGATATTAATTTGAAGGAGTGTTTTGGTTTAAATTATCTGAAGGTCTGAAGCTTTAGTCTATGATTAATAACACTATGATAAAATATCAGTGTCCCTGCTGTCTATGGTATTATGAAAATGCTCTAGGCCTTATTCCTGATATATGAAGCAAATGAGAATGGCTGGATAGCATGATGTCAACACATTTTTCCCCTTAAAATATTCCACAGTGATTTGCATTCTCTTAAAGGAAAATAGTGGACTGGCAATGTGACATAATCCTATATCATAGTGAACCATATATTTTAGAGAGACAGTTAAAAAGAGAGATAAACTGAATATTTTAAAACAGTCTAAGTAATTAATAGCCTGGATAGCCTTCCTGTTGGATGAAGTTTGTCACCAGTGAGACAGCTGGTGTGAATATGCATGGAAGGAATATTGAGTATATTGCCTTCCAGTGTTCCTCATAATGATTATATTAATATTTGAGGGGGATGGTTATCTCTATGTGTTTATTCTTGGAAAATGCACCAGAAACCTATGCAACTATCTTTGAGAGGTTTTTCTATCGGCACAATTAGCTGAAAATTATTTGCCTGTGGATAAGTATAGACAAATTCAATCTTGGATCACCCTTAGCAGTTTTCAGGAGGTTTTTTGGCTGCATACATCAACAGGCAAGCAACTAAAGAGGCTGATTTCATGGCTTACAGTTTCTTGGACTCAAATCAGAGCTATCATTGATACTTCTAAACAGTAAACAGTAAACTCCCTCTGTGTGTGTTGTGTGCTTGTCTGTGTGAGTGTATGACTGTCTCACTGTGTGGCTTTGTGGGTTTGAGAAGTAAGAGGGGTGCATAAATATCTCAGTGATATGAGCTAAACTGAAAAAATGGCAGTGCTACTGAATAATAGAAAAATAATCTCTCTCTCTCTCTCTCTCTCTCTCTCTCATACACACACACACACACACACACACACACACACATACATACTATACCCAGCAGCAGTGTAATCACCAAAACATTATTAGCATTCATCGGTGGTCACTACTGTCCTCTCTCACTGTATCAGTGTGATCAAGACTCAACCTTCCCACTGTGGTCTAGCATAGAGAGAATGGCAAGACAACGAAACACTTAAAGTGTGTGAAGTGCACCAGCACAAATGAGAGTTTTAGCCTGGGTAAAAGCATAAAGAAAAGAAGATTGAGCCTAATAAGCTGCTGTGATACTCCTCTGAGCCATCTCTACGCTTTGTGCTGGTTAACAGAACAGAGTTATAAAGCAGATCAGACCAGACTAAATCACACATGGATACACACACACTCTGCAGTCAAAAAATACCACACCATACACACAACCTTAATGACCATTTTACAAACAAAATTCATGGGAAGTCTAATGAGTCTTGGCTATTTTGAGGTGTAAGAAAAGCTACAAATGAGAAGTCTGCTAAGCTTAAAGGACAAATCCACCCTGAACAAATTACAACTTATTAATATTTAAAATTATCATGTGATCCGCAGTGGTGTTGAAGAATAGTTTTATAATAAAATTATGTTGAGTTGGGGATGCCATGATGGTGCAATGGTTAGCACTGTTGCCTCACAGCAAGAAGATTCTGGATTCAAACCTGGTGGCCAGCTGGGGCCTTTCTATGTGTAGTTTGCATGTTCTCCCTGTGCCTGCGTAAGTCTTCTCCACGTCCTCTGGTTTCCTCCCGCACTCTAAAGACATGCAGATTAGGCTACAACTGGCTACTCTAAATTGCCAATGGGTGTGAATGGTTGTTCATCTCTGTGTTAGCCCTGAAATAAGTTGGTGACATGTAAAGGGTGTACCTTGCCTCTTGCTCAAAGTCAGCTGGGATTGGTTCCAGTTTCCCCATGACCCTGACAGATAAGTAATATAGATAATGGATGGGTTGAGTTGACTTTTTTAGTTTAAACTTCTTTCATTTACAGGTTTGTTAAACTTCTTTCATTTACATGTTTCATTTTTTTACTTACATGGCCCAAAATGCCATTCAACAATCTGCTCATAGTAGAGCCAGATTGAGCTGCTTTGAGACAATGTCTGTTGAAAAAAAAAAAGCACTATACAAATAAAATTGAATTGAATAGAGCCAGTGAGATTCAACTCTTGCTTCATCTCTATCTAAAGAGTGTGTGTGAGAGAGAGAGAGAGAGAGAGAGAGAGAGAGAGCTTTAGTCATTTACTATGTGCAGCTTTCTTACTAATACGTCTGCCAACATCATTGTGTTTGTTATATCACAGATCACTAAATAGTCCTGTCAGTTCTCTACCATTGCATGCTGGAACTTTGAGTGTAACATTTGCTGTCTTTACAATGTCAACACTGGATGACGGTATAGTGAGACACTGACTTTAGGTGGAAAAGGGTTAGTGAATAAAGAAGGTCTTGATCTTTGCATTTATGAGCTTTGTATTTAAGAGCTATGTTTTCTCTCCTTTTAAACACCATTGTAACTGCACTAGCAATGTCCACCTGTTGTTCGCATCAGCCCAGCAAACAACTGCTACCTATTCATGGGAATAATGGAAATATAACACCAACCTACAAATGAGCATCAGACTTGTTAAGCACATTGCAAACATTTCAATATACACACATTTAACATGTGTTATGGTGGAATTTTCTTCTAACTGCCCATTACTGTTGAAACAAGTTTTGTGAATTCTTATCAATTTGCATTGTGTGTATTATCTCTTGCAATAGCACATGTAGAAATGTAGAATTATTAAATAGGATTCGTATGTTTATGTAATCTTTTTACATTCTGCTCAATGAAGATCATTTCAGCAAAATGATCAGCCCATAGTAGTTAAGTTTTGTGCTTGCATTATATATATATAAAAAAAAAAACATTTGTCCAATGTGTTGTATATATTATCATTGCGTTTCATCAGCAAAATTAGCAAGTTTGGCTATTTATACAATCACAAGCATTATAAAGCTTGTACCATGTGAACTAATTCCAAGACAAATGACACTAAAGTTGGCCAAAAATTAACACTTACTAATTTGTGCATGGAACAAAGTATTTAAAATACTGAAAATGTTCAGCATCAGTAAAAGTGATGTTTCCATTTCTATCCAGCCTCACTGGTTCTAGGTTTGCAGATGTTCTAGTCTTTGGGAAATGAATTTTAGTGGTTTCTAGCACATTTTATGGCTGCTCTTTCCACTTGATTCATGACTGATTGTCATTAGATTGTGTATATCGGACACTGAGAGTGTTGATCATATGGAGGCACTGAAGGAAGGAGAAAGAGCATTTCAGATCAATACAAGAACCATCAGTCAGAGCCGGTAAACCTTCACTGCAATTTACCTTTTAGAGGTATTTTTCTCTCTCTTTCACAATTCTGCATCTAACTCATCATAATGCATGGATAACACAAGTGCAATCACATCAGTAAGTGCCAAAAGTCTGCATTTAAAAATATGCAATATATCCATGGTATGTTAAACAGATTAAGCTTAATCCTGTACTTCATTTAAAATGTGAAGTTCATCAGATTTAATTCCTAAACTTCATCAGATTTCATTTCAATTGAAGGATGAGGGGATGGACAGGGGTGGAGACATGACTAAAAACAAAACAAGGCAAATGGCCAAACAAACAAAAGTGCACATAGAATCTAGTACAATACAGTGAGCTGGGACTTGTGAATTGCAGTGACAGTGGATGTTTGTCTAGAAACCAATATTTATAAAGGTCATCTTTTAATATTTTGTTCCATGTATGTGCTTTGTGTATTTTTAAATATAACATATTTATTAAATTAAATATCACAACCACATAAACCAGTAAATTACTGGGTGCCTGTAAAGTCCTATCCATAAATTTTGATACTTTGAAATGTTTGTTTTGCAGGAAAAAAATGGTTTGAATCAGAAATTTCCCCCCAAAGGTTATTGTATTACACTTATACAATGTCAGCATATTTAAGCTGAAAGAAACACTCATTGCATATTATATATCTTTGCTCATTATAATGAAGGGCACCAATAATTCTGGAGTTGACTGTACACCATTGTGGCAGACATGGATTAGTGGCATGGCAGGAGGAGTCCTGTAGATAGGCAGGAGGGCATGCTGTGTCCCTGAGTCTGTGCATGTGGACAGCCTTGGCCAGTGAGTTAGGTTGGTGGCACTGGACAGACTCTGAAATTCCAGACAGCAACTGATAGATTAATTATTTCAGTGCCACCCGTTCAATGACCTATACCAGTTGGATATGGTCCAGTTGTAATCAGTGTTTGAAGGAATACAGGAGTCGTTGGACATTGGTAAACAGCTGATCCCCCTCATCTAATGGCATAGATTGGAATGTTGACAATGTTCTTCCAGTCACAATCACAAGCGCGGCTCTCCTCACTGCCACATAATCCAGTTGGCACTCCAGTGGCAGACTTTTGGCCACCAGCTGCACTTCTCTCTTCAGGAAAGCCTGAAGGCACAGCCCCCCTTTCCTATAAGCCATCCATATGTTGAGGCAGTACCCTCAAACATTTCCAGACATGCCTTGCCTTCATCTTGGGGTGTCACCCCAGGATGAAAAGGAGCTAGTGGGGAATGAAGAGCAGGAGGTCAGCAGGCTCTGGACATCATTTTGGTCTGCAGCTTGGCCATCCACCACTGTAATTAGGATCCCTTGCTTTCGCTGTTGCAGATTCATGAGCTCCTGATACTGTTAGGCCTACATCTGCATTAGCGACTGGAGAACCTGGGCAAAATGACTGGAATTCATATCCATGTGACATCTTTCTATAAGCTGGGGGAGATAACTGGTGAGCATTTATTATTGTCTGTGCCCCATACGTTATCAAAAAGACAAAGCACATACACTCCTCAGCACTGCTCACAGACAGAGAGAGAGAGAGAGAGAGAGAGAGAGAGAGAGTGGATTAAAAACTGTGCATTAAATAACCATTCACAAAACAAAAAGCAGGTGTGTTACGTTAATTTGCTCATCCCCCCACACTCCCGCTGCAGACACCTGCTATACACCTCCCCGACAATATGCTTTCACATGGATGAGCTAATAGCAGTCTGAGATGCACCTAGGCATAATTTTGTTTGGTGGAACAGGCACTGTCTCTAAAGTCAGTCTTAGCTACGAGACACAATTGGGACAATTTAACATAGGCAGTTCACTTTTTGGCATGCTTTTTGGGAGTTTGGAGGAAACTGGAAAACCCAGAGAAATTCCAGTGTTACCTGCTACATTCCCATGCCACCCAGAAAACAAATGAAAAATGCATATTTACCATGTAAGTCAAGAGGTAGCATTCGAGTGTGTGACAAACGCTCACAGGATGGCTAATTATTTGTGGGAGGCTTGAGGGTGCATTTGATTACGTTTTGAGACCAGAGATGAGCAGTTATTTCTCTTGCTGGATCCCATCATTGGCCCTCTTCCTCCTTTAAACCTTCACTTCATTCTCTCTTGAGTCCCATCTGACTGCTATTCATATGTTATAGTTATTACCATGCTCTTTCCCCTCACCCTTCTATCAAGCATCACCAGCAAAACTGCTTCAATTTCTGCCCATCTGTCTGATGAATGAACGTTTCAGACAAGCCCTCAGTCAATGTCATCTTTCTTTCTTTTTTCCTTTTTTTCCTAAAAAGGTGAAATGTCACTTTCCTGCACGTCTCTCTCTCTCCCCCTTTGCATCTTCCTCTCTTCCACTCCTGTTCTAGTTTGCTTTATTATTCATTACATTTCCCATTGGAGCAGATGAGAGGGAAGACATGGAGTGAGCCAGGTTGCCGCTAGCCTTTAGTGTACCTGAGAAAAGTCACAAGGGGAGGAAAGATAGGGCTAGGCATGAAAGAGAGGCGGGAGACAGAAGAGCAGAGAGAGACAGGGAAGATAACCAAAGAGGGAAAGTGTCAGGGCTTATATAAGAAATGAAAAAGAAGACACAGCCATGGATAAGAGATGACAAATAGCTTTTACAATTATGAATCTGTAATAATGCAAATGGGAAGCAGAAAATGTGTGAGATTTGAAGTATTGACAAAAGATGTGAACAGAGAGAGAGCGAGAAAGGGAGGGTTGGTGCAAGCATGACAGGCACTCAGTGAGCTCTGAGTCGGCCAATCCGAGAGCTAAGCTTCTGCAGTGGAAGAGTCAGCGAGGATTCTCCCTTGTGCTCACACACTCACATGCACACACACACGCAGTGCACGGAACAGAGAGATTCTCATTTATGGAGTAGAGCAGCACAAGGGAAATGGTGCGAGAGGCACAGAAACTGGAGTTGGACATTCAGCAGGAGAGGAACGGCTTTTCTGGAACCATCTCATGAGGTAGAGTATGACACACTCTGTATCAGTAAAGCTGCTACTTGGTCTGAGAACACCTTTGGGAATTTGGGCGACTCTTGTTATTATTTTAGTAACTGTGTACATGTGTACACACAAGTAGGAGTGTCTAAAAAGAAGGAATACATTAGTATATTTCATGAAGACGGATAGACATGCAGCAGTTAGGAGGAAAAATGGATATTTAGAGAGACATCAGGGTTAAATAGGAGAGACTGAATAAGTCAAAAACTGAATAAAGAAATAAAGTATAGCTGCTATGAGATGAGAAGAGTGTCAGCAGATGAAAAGAGTGTGGAAAGAACGATAGATAACTGTATGTGGCGTTCACAGATTGCATGTGGCATGTTACATGAACGACCATGATTCTGTGGAGTTTCTGTGCTTTTTTGGACTTCTGTGTCTGTGTGTGTGTGTTTGATATGTGTATTTGTTAGTCCCTGACTGTGCTGCTCTACTCTGATTTACGTGATAAGTCTGTTCTGCTAACCAGCACACAGTGCTGACATGAAGAGCAGAAGCAGCTTGTTAGGCTCCTTATGCTATTATCCAGGCTGAAACAAACATTTGTGCTGGTGCACCTCACACACGCACAGACACGCACACACACTTGCCAAATGTTTTATTTGCTCTTTTGTGTGCTCTTCTCATGATGGGAATATTGAGTTCTGATCAGGCAATAAAGCACAAATGACTACTAAATGTTTATGTGATTAGACTGCTGATAAGTCTGTGTGTGTGTGTGTGTGTGTGTGTGTATTAGTGTGATTATTTTTCTGTCATTCTGTAGCGCTGCCAATATTTCCTCACTTTAGCTCATGTCACATGTAGGCTATTTAAGCACCTCTCTTGTTCACAAGCACATACCCATACACTCTCACACAGCACACAGACATACACCCAACATACACCGAGGGGGGGCTGTTTACTGTGAAAAGCATGAAAGACTAGATGTGTTTTGATTCCAAGAGCTGTTGATAGTATGATCTCTGAACAACGAAAGACTGAGAGAAATAGATGCAGCATCCTCTTGCTTTTCATTCTTCGGTAAGTGAAAAACGATTTATCTGTCCTTCATGACTTCTCTAGTTCCAAAATGATTCAGCGGAGACCAGGAAGAGCATTCAGTAATGCAATAGCTGGCAGTGAGGAGTATTCTGTGGGGAGAGCACTGTCAAAGCCATACATAACCCCCTTAGGCAACCAACACACAACTGGCCTACATATATGGAAGAATAATAAGGCAAGTTAGTATGTGGAAAAAATGCTAAATGATTTCAAACTGAGCATTTCACTTTTTTCCCTAATCAGAAACAACAGTAAACACGAAAAATATTTCAAATGAATATAGTCATAGATATACAAATGCTAACCACAGGAATAACCTATGTGACTTTTCATGTAAAATTCATATACCTTAAACACACAAATAAACAAGCAGACAGACAGACAGACAGACAGACAGACAGACAGACAGATAGATAGATAGATAGATAGATAGATAGATAGATAGATAGATAGATAGATAGATAGATAGATAACAAGGAAAAAGTGGTATGGTTTTGTTAAATTTTATACAAATGAAGAAAATGTTAAAAGTAACCTCAAGCAGAACCTTTGCATATTTTACAAAGTGATTGTATATTTTACAAATGGATACAAATAAAAGAATGTTCTATTATATATGGATGACATCATAGAAAATGTTATGCTAGAAATAGAAATGTGAATTCTAACCATGCCCCTCACACCATGTACACCCTTCGTACTTTTTCATTTGTGAATAAATAAATAAATCCACACTCACTGATAGCCTGTCAGCTAGTCAGCTAGCTAGCTCACAGTGATTTGTACAGCCCCGTTAAAGATACAGTCAATGAAATTGCCCTTTCCTATTCCTTTTCATTTTCATCTGATAAGCTTTTATTTTTTTAAGTCAAATAACATTATCGTTTGCCATGTCCACTGATGATGTCGCTAACACTGCTAAAGTAACTACTGTAGTTTCAGTGAGAATGGGAATTGGTACTGAATGTCACTGGAAAGTGATTGAAAGCATTGAACAAATTCTCTGAGCAACGCCTGGAGCCATCTTAACCTTCAGCCTCTGTTTACTCACTAAACTCAGTCTCCTAAAGCAGTAACGCACTGATGAATCATCAGAGTAGAAAAACAAGTAAGAATGGGCTCTTTACTGACAGATGATTAAATCCTTAAACTGTCTATAATACAATGACTAAAGACCCCCTTCCAAACGTCTATTCTTCTCTCTCTCTCGCTCTCTCTCTCTCATTTTCTTTCATGCGCACACACACACACACACACACACACACCATAAAATTCTTTTGGTGTGGTGCAAATCAGATTTTTGATTAAAGACCTGACGTTTAATCTTTAATATCATAGTATTATAATACCTCACTATCAAGCAAGCAATATCACATTTAACCATTTTTATATCAATACAGCATTGACATCTATTACAAAAATAACATTCATGCACATATACAATACTATCACACTATCAACTTTTTTTAATATTGTTTCACTTTCTGGGAACAACATTGGAAAACAAAATGCACCAAACACAATATATTGTGCAGTATGTGTTAAGCTTAATGCATTTAAACCCCTTTTACACTGAACTAAGATGTAATCATGGTGTGTGAGGGAGAATAAATGGAGCGACCATACTGTTTGAGTGTCGTTAATAGTTTTTGAGTGCTCCAAACCTCAGAATGACTGTAACTTACTTTGTCCTTTTACACATAAGACCTGAAATGAAATAATGTCTCTGGTAATATATGAAGTCATCAGATATAATCTGCATGATAGTATGCATGACCATATATGTTCAATTCCATTTTATTTGTATAGCGCTTTTAACAACAGACATTGTCTCAAAGCAGCTTCACAAAAGTATATAAATTCTGAATATAAACTTATGAATCTATACATTTATCTATATATACCCCATATATATATATATATATATATATCAACTACAAACTATAAATAATTACAAGCAACCCATACTAACAAAGTATGAAGTCATTTTATGGGTATAAATTAAAGTGTTTCTGAAGTCATACTCAAGATTGTAGATTGTCACGTGAATAAATTGTGCACAGCAACACAAATTCACTGCTTATCTTTACAATATCAGAAAACATACAAAAATAGAAAAAAAATCTGTAACTCTGTGGTTTGTCTCTTGAGTGGAATCCTTAAGGATTGTATACAGAATTCCACAAAAGATATCTTCATTTTCAGTTACCCATTTAGGAAGGTAGGAACCCTTTGTAATATCCACCAGGAACTTCATTTCCCAGAATGCCCTGCTGAATATCACACTCAGCCACTCACTTAATTTCACCAAATTACCAATCACACTCGCCTGCACTTCAATTACTAATCATCTCATCATCTTATACAGCTCTCAGTTTGTTTGGTTTGTTCATTGCTAGATATTGTTTGCTTTCTAATCTTCATTTCTAAGCCTTTTTCCAAATGTTGAGTTCCTGTAGGTTTTTTTTTTTTTTGCCCTTTAGATTTTTTCCTTTGTGCCACCTCTCAGTTTTAAATAACTTTCAGTTGTTTGGTTTTAACTGTGCCTGGCTATTTCTCTTCAATTTTTGCCTGACATTTGGAATTTTTTTTTAAATAAATCCTATTATCTGATTTATCCTGCATACATCTCTGCATAACCCAAAACCAATTAATGGCTAAGCCACATCTTGTGCTCACAATCAGGCATGTACAGTGGTGATTGAAATTTTTTTTTAACCATTTAGGATGTTCTATATTTCTGCATAAATAGGACCTAAAATATAATCAGATTTTGTCTAAATGTACTAAAAATAGAGAAAGAAAAAGCAATTAAACAAATGAGACAAAAAAATTTTATACATTTCGTCATAGATGTACTTGGGCATTTACTTATTAAAGAAAATGAATATTGATTATTTAAATATTGCATATTTGTGAGTGGCAAAAGTATGTGAACCTCTATGATTAGCAGTAAATTTGAAGGTAAAATTAGAGTCAGGTGTTTTAAATCAATTCAATTAAATTCATTTCATTCAATTGGCAATTATAGGACTATCATAGCAAAGCTGTGTACTCAAATCAACTGTACTCCACAGCCATCTTCACAGGTTTTGAGTGTCTTTATGCTGTCCATATGGGGTTGACAATCAGGTGTAGAGTGGGTGTCCTGATTTATTTTTAAAAACAGAGTTGTATCAATGTCTGACCTTCACAACCCATGTTTGCGGAAGTGTATCATAGCCTGAACAATGAGCATTTCTGAGGACCTCAAAAAGAATTTATGATGACCAGGATGGCTTGGCATCATTGATGGAACAATGAATTTTGAATTATACCAGTGAATTCTAAAAAATGTCTGGATATCTGTCTGTGAACTCAATCTCAAAAGAAAGTGGGTCATGCAGCAAGATAATGACCCTAAGCGTACAAGTCATTCTACCAAAAATGGTTAAAGAATAATAAAGTTATTATTTTAGAATGGCCAAGACAAAGTCCTGACCTTCATCCCAAAGAAATGTTGTGTGAGTAGTTCATGAGTGAAAGCTGTTTTGTATGAAGGAATGAGCTAAAATTCCACCAAGCTGATGTGCAGAACTGATCAACAGAAATGTTCAGTTACAGTTATTGCTGCACAAGGCGGTCACATCAGATACGCAAGCAAAGTTTTACATACTTTTGCCACTCACAGAAATGCAATATAGGATCATTTTCTTCAATAAATAACTGATCAAGTATAATAATTTTGTCTCACTCTTAATTGGGTTCTCTTTATCTACTTTTAGGACTTGTTTGAAAATCTCATGTTTTAGGTCATATTTGTTCACAAATCTAGAAAATCCTAAAGGATTCACAAACTTTCAAGCACCACTGTACATGACTGACTGGGAGAACAAGAAGTGGCCTAACTGTTAATTGGTTTTGGGTTATGCAATTATTTATGTTCTTAAGTTAGTCATCACCAGTGAGTTATGATCTTTGTTGTTCTTGTTGATTGGTTGCTCGTTGTAGTCAAGCACTTGGCCCGGAAATGTTTTAATCAGTGGCTGTTGAAAGCCAGTGTCCTCAGTCGTTCGATTACTGACAGGATCACTTAAAAAAATATAAGGGCATGGAAGGTATTAATAACAGCTTTAAAGGGTTCACTACAAAATACAGACCAAAACGACTACAAGTATTACCCTGCTTCTCATA
The DNA here is from genome assembly GCA_030068235.1 of Notoglanidium macrostoma. NCBI lineage: Eukaryota > Metazoa > Chordata > Actinopteri > Siluriformes > Auchenoglanididae > Notoglanidium > Notoglanidium macrostoma. Next base: position 13,125 of record JAQQZR010042268.1, read on the forward strand.
TACAAATACTCTACTGTACAAATACAATTTCATTCCCATATGTGATGCACAATATTGATGTTTGCATTACCCCACACACACACTTGCACCTTATGTATACTGTTTGCGTTTTTATGTAATCTGCATATTGCCTGTATGTTGTGTATTGTCTGTAAATTATGTTGTCTGTAAATTATATGTACTTTGTCTCTATTCCTAGAGAGTCACCAACTGCCAGAACCAAATTCCTTGTTTGTGTTAAAGGTCCATTATGTAGGATTCAGTTGAATTGCAAACAACAGAATGCCCCTCCATTTCCAAGCATGTATTAGAAAGTACGATAATTGGCAGGTGCCTGTAATATACTTCCAAGTACTTTCATTTACACTCCCTTGCTTTGTCCATGCTAAACAATAAGTATGATCCAACATTTTTATAAATTTGTATTTTCAAACTTGTTAGTCAGCACCAGCAAACACTGAATCCCCTTCTTTCTTTTTCTTTGTCCTCTTTTCTGTCTTCTTTACCTCATTTTCCTTCCAGTCCTTCCTTCCAGTTCCTTCACACTGCCACTTGTAAAAACTCAAAATTTGGAAAGCGGTCTCCAGAGGTTTGTCCGTTCTGGGCTACTGCAATGGGGCAACATTAAGGTTCTGTGGAAGTGGACCTATGCCCTATGTAGATAGAAAAGGCTCATTCTAAGCTTAGGAAATACAAAAATTCATAGTTATGTAACATATTTATGAATACTATATTCCATGCTATTTTCCATTTCTGCTTATAGATCTCCCTAAATCCTACATATAGTGGACCTTTAACATCCTTGGCCGATAAATTCTGATTCTGATTTTTCAGGTTTATAGGCTGTGCTATAGACTTCATCACAATGCTGTCTCATTCTGCACAGGTAATAGCATTTCTAGCACAACTGAAGCCTCAGTTATACTCGCTTGCGGACACAGATATGGACAGCTGCAAACACCATGGATGTGTAGTTGTTCTTAATATACTACTTTCTAGTTCGCTTGGAGGATGCATTACATACATGCAAAGTGATTTGACATTTCCCTCTACAAATTATATCTCTAGATTAGAATTGTATCTCTAGAATTATTGCACATGTGATTGTCTTTATATAGATTTAAAGACAAATTGTACAGATGTGGGTGGTAATGAACCTCCAGCACATGCACACTAGTGCCTTTGTATTGTAACTGCCAAAACTGGAGGGTACATGGACGCCTGCACAGAGCCTCACATACACCCTTTGATGATGTAATTTACATCATGCAGACCTTCGCGTGTTCACAAATGTGGAAAGTATAGCACTGGCCTATGTGTTGAGAGTGTGTATTGATTGAGGCTCAAGTCAAGAGACATTCTTACTGTGTATTTTCAAGCAACAAGGGAATATAGGAGGGATTTTGGAGCTGCAGATCTAATCTTAGCTGTGTATTGTTAGGTCAGTAAAATATGCCAAATGCTTAAAGAAGATTTTTTATTGCAGTAAGATGCAAGACACAAACACATAACAGTTTAAATAGTGTAATTGTGCATACGTTAAATCATAGAGAAATTAAGCAATGAAATTGCACACTGATGGTGATTGTGTGAAGGTTGTAGACCCCAACAAGTCTCTGCAACCAGTAAGAACAAACATAGTACACAATGAGATTACAGCACTCCACAGGAGGATAATTTGTCCTTTTAATTTAAAATAAGATTTAATCCTTGCTAACATGAGCAGTGTAATCTTTATATGTCGCATATTAATGTGAAACATTTTTCACAAGCAGAATTTTATAATCAGAATTTTAGTCTTCCAGTCTAAATGTAGTCTAAATTTAGTTTAGTAGTCTATTTGTTACATAGCAGAAATTAGGTTTAAATGATACCAATTTTTCAACAATGTGGTGGACAAAAAACCCCCAAAAAAACAATCTATTTACCCATAGGGACTGTACATTAACTTTTACTAGTAGAACAGTAATTCATTAAAATATCTGACTAATTAATTATGTTTTCCACAATAAAAGCAAAACATGGGCATCTCTATTATATTAAAGAAGTAAAGAATATGTCAAACCACACTTCAATTATCAGCCATATACAGACTACAACTTACATTTCCAGTTTCTATATTTTTTTAGACTAGACTAACTGTAAATAAATATGTCAGCGGAATAAAGGTCCATAATAATGCTATGTATCATAGTAGGCATTTTTTTTTTAAAACTTTCCTTGGAATAAAGGATGCTATGTCTACAGCAACATCTTGGAATTTTTTTCCATCTTGTTCATTATCCAATCCCACTAGCTCAGTGGGACTAGATAATGATGTGCAACCTGGGGCATCAAATGCACTCATGCAGTGCTAGTGACTGTGGAAGGAATTGCTTCATGAGTGGGTGGGAGTGGGGTTGAAAAAGTGCACAACTTTACACTTTTTATCTCTTGCACAAACTTCTACTCTTCATTTAAAGTGATATGAAGTTGACACTGACATTGACATTCCATTAAGCAAAACAAAGTATATATATATATATATATATATATACGTTAATATATAAATAATACACTTTTCTCAGCATGGTCTTGCATATAGTACAGTTAACTGTAGAACTGGCTTTATCTATTCTTAAATATGTTCTGCCTGCATTTTCTTGTCTGCCTCACCTTTTTGTTTGTTTTGCTTTCATTTGGGGTTTTTTGTTATTTTTTCACTGCTTCATCTTGTTAAAAGTTCCCTATTTGAGAGATTAAAGAATGTATTCGCCCACTATGAAACCCTTGTTCTATTCAGCCTTAATGTTGAGTTTACTATGATGCCGAAGTTGTATGTTATAAAGCCAAGGGCACTGTAATTGGCTTGCACATAAATAGAACTGCATCAATATAATTAATTTCTTCAGCTCCATCAATTAACACAGGTAGAGTTTTATTTATTGTGAGACTCAGGATTATGTTTTTGCTCTTAGTGTAAGGTTCAAATCCAAAATATGCTAACATATGTGATCTTCATATGTCTCCTACCATCTAATGCAATTCCAAGCTACACAAGACATCATTACAACAACTGTGTGTCTTATCCTCCTACCCTGCTGATCATCATAACAGTATTACAGCACAATTGTGAAAGTGATGCTTTTATTGATTCATCCCTTTTTTGCATAAACTTGAACTGTCTCATCATCGAAATGCCATTTATCACCAATTTCAGCTAAAATTCAGCTCTTCTCTTAGCCTTTATAATAGCCCGTAAGTGCAAAACACATTAACAGACCAAAAATGCAATGGAAAAAAACAACAAAACTAAAAACACTATCTTAGATGTGAAAATGGAAAGGGTAGCTTCATCATATGCTTGATGCTGATGGCTACAGCATGTTTCAGGCTTAGAAAGCATACAAAAAGCAGGGGATGTTTACAGTAAGGGAAATATTAACCTAAACAAGCCTAAAGCAATCTATTGATGGGTTATTTAGAAGAAAGAAATTAGCTCTCACTATAACAAGTAACCTATTGTTTAAGCTAGTTTAACTAGATAACAGACTGAAAAATTGCAATTCTTTTTTTTTCTCCATGTGTAGGCCCCTGTAAGCCTCTGGATAAGAACACTTCAGCCATCCAGCTTAGGGCAGCAATGGGTCAATGGTTAAAGCTCTGGGTTAGTGATCAGAAGGTCGGGGGTTACAGTCCCAGCACCACCAAGCTACCACTGTTAGGTCCTTGAGCTAGGCCCTTAACTCTCTTTGCTCCACAGGCACTGTATCAAAGCTGACCATGTGCTCTGATCCTAGATATACAAAGGTATACGTGACAAACAATGGCTTCTTGTTCTTAATGGTCTATCACATGACTGCCCCGGGTGTGAACCTGATCCAAAAGTGATATGTGATCAACATACTGCATCAAACACGTGTATCAGCCGTAACTCTGATACAAATGCTAATTAGTACTTTCAATGGGACTGGCTTGTTTCCACCCACCGGCTATATTCTTGCTCAGAGATTGGTTTCAAGCAGCTCATTTCTATGCATGATGAGTGTTGGTCGTATAAACTATTCACTACAGAGTTCACAGATGCCCGTCTCTGATCAGGGTTTTAAGCCAAGGAGTCTAACTCCAGCCTGTCTTTTGCTCCAACTGCAGTTTGAATCCCTTCTCTCATAAGCAAAAAGACCAGACTGGATCACAATATACCAGCACATTTTTCACATTGCAATTTGTGCAATACAAACAATCTGAAATGTTTTTCTCAAGCAGCAATTTAGAATCAGTCAGCCATCTCTTCCAGTTTAAGTAGCATAAGTCTAAAATTTAAAGAGGTTGAATAGAAAGAGTAATCCATTTAGCCATAATGTAGAGTTTACAATGATGTCTGAGTTGCCTGTCAGTTGGTATAAATCCAAGGGCACTAAGATTATTGTAAACAATGTTGAGGTATTCCTTGAGGCTTGCATATAAAAAGAACTGCATTAAGATTATTCATCTCTTCAGCTCCAGTGATTAATACAGGCAGAGACGTTTTACTGTGAGATTTATGTTTAAACATTTGTGCCAATGTTCTTTCAAATAAAGACATTTAAGTAAGGTGTCATTCATTCATTTATTCATTAATTCAATCATTCATTCATCCATTTTTTTCCCAGCGTTAACAGCTTGACCAACAGCAGTGTGTGTTCATTCCAGCTCTCTTTGGTGCCGCCAGACTTCTTTAATAATGACAAAGACAAATTAATTCTAATTAGCAAGGAAAAGATAATCCAAGTAATACATGACAACTCTCAGTTAGATGCATCACACAGCGCTGTAATAAACTGGCATGCCACCCAGGATGTATATCCGCCTTACTTAATGTTCCTGGGAAAGGCTCTGGATGTGTAGGTTACTCACCAGGATAAAGTGGTTGCTCCGGATAAATGAATGACTGAGTGAACGAATTACTTACAGAGGACAATTTTAAACTCGTCATTTAAGGGCATTCATTATCATTACGATGGTCTTAGAAGAAAAGCGTTTCCATAATTTTATATTGCAAATTCAGATAAACTATATGAGGCTTTATTATTGTCCAACTTTACTGTGCCTGCAAGGATGATGAGGCTCTTCTGATGCATTTGAAAAGAAAACGCCAATCGTGTGATGAATCGAAGGTCTTGCAGTTCATACGTACGCCTAAAGAAGAGCCAGAATGTGTGGGGAGTTCACCATCACCTAGGGGAGTATGGAAATAACCTCTACTGAAAAATGAGATGCAGAGTTTCCATTTGCAAAGAAACTTTGTCCAGTGAAGCTCCCCCAGGGACCAGCTAGCCTGAGAGTGTCAGAAAAGAAAAATATCTAGTATCAAATATTCTTGGGCTTAAGGAATGTTTGTTACATTGTTGGAGTACTGAAAAGAATGCATTTTTTTTTTTTCAAATGAACATTTCTGTTACATGGTGCATGCATGATTATTTGTTTTATCTAACATTATATTTTACACTGGCACATAAATAATTGGATATAAAGTTTTATATATTACCAATTTTTTTCTTCTATTTATGAATATTTGACAATATTGGCACGAGGTACCTTTATATAAATACTTGGCTTTTATACAGTGAATCTTTAAATATTTTAGACAGTATTACTGTTTTATATAATATTTAAAATTTGATTTAAATTTGAAAAATTTATTTAAATTTGAAAAAGTTAAGCTTTTCTCCATTAAACTAATATTTGAAATTACTGACGCAATAGAAATCATAGTACTGTATATCCAATCATATTTTTAAATGATATGTCATGCCCACACCTGCGTCCACATCTGCATCTTCACCAAGTCAAGTCAAGTCAAGTGGCTTTTATTGTCATTTCAACCATATACATGTAATACAGTGTACAGTGAGACGAGA
>JAQQZR010042355.1:0-18992 GCA_030068235.1 Notoglanidium macrostoma
AAACCATTTTAAATGCTCCATACATTCATGCATTTTAATGTGCCTATTGAACAGATGGTAAACATAAAAACAGAAGTTTTTTACAGAAGTATTTTATTTATTGTTATATATATATATTATAAATTGATAACCATGTATACTGTATAAAGACATGACTGGAATTGCAGATGAGAAAGTTATGAACAAGCACATGAAAGACTATGCTTTTTTGTATTTATTAGTTGCATGATGGATGGATGGTTGGATTTACTTTATTGATACCTGAAGGGAAATTTGGGTGCTACAGCAGCCTCTAAAGGTCATAACTCACTTAAAACATGTAATTAATGCTTCAAAACATAATGTGTCATTAAATTATGAAATGCCACCAAACTGAAAAGTTGCTTTGTCAATGTGTAAGCAATGGTTAAGATAGTTAGACATTTTTTCACTTGAACCCTGGAGGTGTTCCTTACATCCAAATTTCACTCTTGCTGTGCTTTTTTCATTGACACTGAATGCTTACTATTGGAGAATGTCATTTTTCTCTAGCTAAGTGAATGTATCAAATTGAATACATTTTAGATGCAGATTTAAAATAGTACAAGGTTTTACATTACACTTTGTACAGCAAAATTTACACCCACATTTCAACATAACATTTTATTTTTAGTACTTTATGGAAAATTACACAGCACAATAGACTGCAAAAATGTACAGAGTTAGGGTTAGGAAAAAAAAAAATCATGTGCTGTAGAAACCAGAACCAAAAATAATACATTATACTGTAGAACAGTAACACCATAGTGCAATACTAAAGACTATTCATCTCACCAAATATCCAGTTACTCCTGTCTGTCTAGCAACAGGTTTTCATTAACATCACCCCTGATATTTTCCTTTGTGATGCAAGAGTGAAAAAATCTTCTTGCATGCCTCAACCATCCCCTGTATTGTTCTGCCATGATATTATCACAAGCAGCATCCAATGCAACCTGCAGAGACATTTGATCTTGAGGTCGATGATTATCTCATTTCCATCTTCATGGAGTAAAAAATTCTTCAGTTGGATTCAGGAATGGAGAATATGGTGGAAGGCTTGATCTAAGATGGCAGTAGCACACAGCGGCCACTCGGGATCCAAAATGGTGCCATTTTGTGCTATTTTGTTTCTTGGCACGGCTCCTACGGTATATGGACACCGAAACAAGGTGTTCATGTCTACCCACGACAAACATTACTGGAAATTAAGGAACATTCAAGAACAGACCTGCAGGATGACCTGTTAGATGCTACCCGTCCTCAGGTTTGCTGCGGAAACCAGGCCTCCAGTCCTCGGCGTCGCCTGATGCCAGCGGCTGGAGGACGGTCTACCGTAAGTGGTGTGCAAGGAAGCGGAAACATGGCAAATGGACTGGGGGTCCGTGCTAGGCTAAGAGCTAATCCTAGCCGGCCAGCTCTCCCGTCTATTCTGCTGTCCAATGTCTGCTCCCTGGACAATAAACTGTACTACATCCGACTTCAGCGGACTACCCAGCATGAGTTTAGAGATTGCTGCGTCTTTGTTTTCACAGAGACATGGCTCAGCGACAGAGTTCCAGACGTCGCCATTCAACTAGCTGCACCGCCATTCACCGTGTTTCGTGCCGACAGGAAAGCAGCTCTGTGCAGCAAGACTCGCGGTGGTGGCTTGTGTTCACATCAACACGGAATGGTGCAAGAACTTTGTGCTAGTTTCTAGTTACTGATCATCGTTTGTGGAGTTTGTGACTGTTAGATGCAGACCTTTTTATTTACCTTGGGAATTCACCACCATGCTCATTGTCGGAGTGTACATTCTATCCAGCACTAATGCTAAAGATGCGCTCTGTGAGCTGTACAGGGCTATTAGGGAGCTGCAGAATGCACGCCCTGATGGACTGTTTATTGTTGCCAGAGATTTCAACCATGCAAATCTCAAGTTAGTGCTCCCGAAATTCCATCATTATGTGGACTTTGCAACAAGAGGGATAAACGCGTTGGATCTTGTTTGCACAAAAACCTCGGCTACTCAGACCACATCTCTGTTATGCTAATGCCAGTATACAGACCACTCGTCAGACACACCAAACCGGTTCTGAAGCAGGTGAGAACCTGGCCAGCAGGAGTCATCTCTGCTCTTCAGGATTGTTTTGAGCACACTGACTGGCATATATTCACATGGCGCATGTGGTAGGGCATCCAGGCCATCACTAACAAGACAACTACACCTGCTTGTGACAGTGATGCCTCCCTACCTGATGCGCTTAACAACTTCTTTACATGGTTTGATGCACAGAATGACATAGCAGCAAGGAAGGCCACCCCTTCTCACAGTGACCTGGTGCTGCGTCTGACCCACTGCTGATGTGAGGAAATCTCTTCGCAGAGTTAACCCACGGAAGGCTGCTGGACAACATCCCTGGGAGAGTGCTCAGAGAATGAGCAGACAAACTGGCAGAGGTTTTCACTGACATCTTCAACATCTCCCTGAGCACTGCGGTCATGCCGAAGTGCTTCAAAGCCGTCACCACCGTTCCCGTGCCAAAGAAGTCTTCAGTGTCCTGCCTCAATGACTATGGTCCCCTTGCACTCACACCCATCACGATGAAGTGCTTCGAGAGGCTCGTCATGAGGCACATCAAGACCCTGCTGCTTCACTCACTGGACCCCCTGCAGTTCGCCTATCGCCCCAACCGGTCTATGGCCGATGCTATTGCCACCACCCTACATCTGGCCCTCACACACCTGGACAACAAGGACACATATGCACGAATGCTGTTCATAGACTTCAGTTCAGAATTCTACACCTGATTGGGAAGCTGAGCCTGCTGGGTCTAAACACCTCTCTCTGCAACTGAATCCTGGACTTCCTGACTGAGAGACCTCAGTCTGTCTGGAATGGGAACAGTATTTCCAGCACCACCACACTGAGCACTGTGGCTTCTCAGTCCACTACTGTTCACTCTGCTGACTCAAGACTGTGCAGCAATGCACAGCTCGAACCACATCATCAAGTTTGCCGATGACATGACCATGGTGGGTCTCATCAGCAAGAACGAGGAGTCAGCATACAGAGAGGAGGTGCAGCAGCTAAACGGACTGGTGCAAAGTCAACAACCTGTCTCTGAATGTGGACAAAACCAAAGAGATGATTGTTGACTTCAGAAGAGCACAGAGCGACCTCTCTCCACTCAACATTGACAGATCCTCTGTGGAGATTGTCAAGAGCACCAAATTCCTTGGTGTTCACCTGGCAGAGAACCTCTAATGGTCCCTCAACACCAGCTCCATAGCTAAGAAAGCCCAGCAGCATCTCTACTTCCTGCTAAGGCTGAAGAAAGCCCATCACCCACCACCCACCACCCATCCTCACCACATTCTACTGAGGGACTATTGAGAGCATTCTGAACAGCTGCATCACTGTCTGGTATGGAAACTGCACCATATCAGTCCACATGACCCTACAGCGGATAGTGAGAACAGCTGAGAAGTTCATCTCAGCTGAAAGTTGTCTCTCATAACATTTGAGCTGTGTAAACTTGCATTGTTCCACACACATGCCTTACTAAACCTCTTTCATTCTAAGGAATAAGATCCCTGTAGAGGGATCCAAGAATGTCCAATTATGTCAGGAGATGCTGAGTGTATGGGCCAATATTGGGAATATATGTACTCCTACCATTCTTACCATTCTCTTATTGCTACACACATGGTATTATTGTCCCTGTGTTGGCCTTATTGGAACCATCCATGAACTGAAGTGTGTATGGCATTTCACTTCCTTCCGGTTCAATTACTCTTTAGATACATTATACAGTAAATGAAATGTAACAGTTCCACTTTAGAATCATACAATTATAGCAAAGTACAATTGTCTTCTGTTCTTCTTTGCAACTTGAAAATGTATTTACAGGCCATAATAAAGGGAAACCCATAACACTGTTATAGTCTGCAAAAATCCCTCAGTGTTGTCTCCATGCAACTCACAAAGCATATCCAAGTCCATCTCAAGGCCATCCTGCAGAACCTCATCAATCTCCTTTGGTCCTATTGTGTCCTACTGTCTCTTGTATTACATTGCACAAACTAGGAAAAACTTGCGAGTGTAGAGTGAAGAACACATGAATAATATCTCTAGAAATTGGAATGACTGAATTGAGATGATCTATCATTTGTTTACTAACCACAGACGGTATCTTATCCATTGTGGCTGCTGCATAAGCACAATAACATGTGAAAACTCCTGTAGCATGTAATATGACTGAAAAATATATACACACACATACATGTATACATACACACACATACGTAGGGATGAGAGTCACGAGGGAGGTGAAACTCTGGTCTACCCAATCAGAAGCTAGGCTACGGGATGCACTCGATGACGTAGACTAGCATGCTAGCTGAGGAGATCATCCCTACAGTGAGAGTCAAGACGTTCCCAAACCAGAAACCGTGGGTGGATAGATCGATCCGTGCTGCAGTGAACACCAGGACCTCCAATTACAACACGGGTATTGCCACCGGTGATACGAGTGCCTACAAAGCGACATCATACGGCGTTCAGTGAGAGACGCCAAACGCCGGTATCAGGAGCGCGTGGAGTCTCACTTCCACCAGGGTGACACACGGTGCAAGCGGTATGGAGTGCGCACAATCATGGACTACAAAGCCAAGGACACCGCGATGAGCAACGTCGATTCTGCATTCTCCAACGAGCTGAATGAGTTCTTGACCCGTTTCAAGGTTAGCCAGGCGGCTAGTGCTAACTACAACGGAGGACGGTGAAGTTATCAGCGAGGAATGGGTGATCAGATTCATCGGTGATCAACGGGTGATCATGTACTGACAGATTGCTGTGCTGACCAGCTAGCAGGTGTTCACACTTCCATCTTCAACGAGTCCCTGGCAAAGTCCGTGGTCCCCACATGCTTCAAAAGATTCACCATCGTTCCCGTGACCAAGAACAACAAGCCCTCATGTCTGAACGACTACCGGCCGGTTGCACCGACTTCGGTCGGTTGTACCGACTTCGGTGGTAATGAAGATGTTCGAGAGGCTGTTGAAGAACATCATCTCCTCCTCCATCCCTGGCATCACAGACCCGCTCCAGTTCGAGGACGCCATCTCCCACATCCTGCACATCACTCTCAGCCACGTGGACAAGAAACAGGGTAACTATGCGAGATTGCTGTTTGTAAACTACAGTTCAGCGTTCAAAACAATGGTGCCCGGTAGATTGTTCACAAAGATGAGGGATCTAGGACTCAACAGCCGTCTGTGTGCATGAGTGTTGGACTTCCTCACGGGTAGATCTCAGGTGGTGAGGGTGGGTAGGTGCGTCTCTGACAGCATCACCACCAACACGGGAGTGCCACAGGGGTGCATACTCTCGCCACTGCTGTACTCCCTATACACGTCTGACTGTGCGGCCACTCATGGCTCCAACACCATTGTGAAGTTTGCTGATGAAACGGTGGTGTTGGGCCTCATCTCCAACAACGATGAGGTATCCTACATGGACGAGGTGAAGAACCTGGCATCGTGGTGTCAGGACAACTACCTCCAGCTGAATATCTGCAAGACCAAGGAGCTGGTGGTGGACTTCAGAAGGAGACCGCAGCGAGACTACAAGCCCCTCATCATCAACGGAGCTCCAGTGGCGAGGGTGCTGTCCTTCAAATATCTCGGTCTCCACATCTCCTCAGACCTGACATGGATTGCTCATATCCAGGTCCAGTCTAAAAAGGCTAGGCAGCGCCTGTACCATCTCTGACAACTGAGGAAGTTCAGGGTCTCCCCAGTGATCCGCAGGACTTTCTATTCAGGCGCTGTGGAGAGCATCCTCACACAAAACATCACATCCTGGTATGGGAATAGCTGTGGTCAGGACAGAAAAGCCCTTCAGAGAGTGATCCGTGTAGCAGACCGCTGCTGCAGGTCTGTTCTCCCTTCCCTACAGGACATTTACACTAGGAGATGTTGGTCCAGAGCAGCTCGGATTTTAAAGGACTCGTCCCACCCCAGTAACGGACTGTTTCAACTTCTGCAATCGGGCAGAAGGTTCTGCACTTTCAAGGTAAAAACAGAGAGACTGAAGAGGAGCTTCTATCCTCAGGCCATTCAAGTCCTAAATCAGAACATGCCCCCACTCCCCTCATAGCATTATCACAGCATTACCATAAGAGACTGAAACAGGACCTCATATCATATTTGTTGTCACATTTCAGAGCACTCATATCATTTCATATCACATCTGATTCATTATATATCACACACTGCTAAACTGTACATGCTGTTACAATACTGTTTATATTACTCTGGTCACTCTGTTTACATTATTCTGGTCACGGTTTTACATTACCGTTTACTTTACTCTGGTAACTGTTTGCGGTGCTAATATGGCACAATGCACTTTAACATTCCATTTGCACAATGTACATATTGCTACTAATCCACAGATTTTCTATATTACATATTTTATCTAACAATTTCTTTATTTTTATTCATAATTTCTTCATTTTTATTTGTTCCAGAAAATTCCAGATTTTTTTTATTTAAATTTACATAATTTACTGTACATAAATTTACAGTTGTTTAAGTCAACAGGAGCAGTTCAGGATACATTTCACTGTGTGTTGTACTTGTATTACTATGAATATGACAAATAAAGGATCTTGAATATATATGTATGTTTGTGTCCAACAGCAAGGAGGTCACCATTCTGGGTCCAAAGCTGTGCTTTGACAGTATTGTCTCCCAGGTTGTACCATCGATTGCTCACAAACAGCAAGTCCACCTCCTCTGTTCTTACCTCTAACCTTCATATGCCTGTCTGCCTGAATGATTTTAAGTCCAATGAAACAATGTTGGAAGTCCCAGCTATTTCTCATGGCTGCTGTTCAGCACTGAGAGGTTCTCCATTTTATTAACCAGAGATCTTACATTGCCTGAGCTCCTACTTTAACATGGAAGTTGGAGCTTAGGTATGGTAGTAATCAAAGTATGCAGGGCCAACAGCTGCTGTTGCATTTAAATGAATACAAATCCTTCCTCTGTAATTATCTCCTTAGTGATTGGAAAAAACAATATAAAAAACAAAAGAGCACCAAAGCACTCCTCTTCAATGTCATTTCCATGCTTAATAAACTTATGCAAGATTCACTGCAAAAACAAGCATCAAGTATCCACCTTTTTGCTGGATTATTGTGTTTACCAATGATTCATTACGGATGCCATTTTTTGACTTCCAGTTGGACTGTCACTGCCTTACTTTAAGCAGAAATGTCTGCAAAATGCAGGTAGATACACAGTATAGAGATGCTGAAAAGTTGTGAAACAATGCCTCACCCATCACTTCTCACAGAGTGGGTAGATGACATGAAGAAATGGCCCAATGGTAGCTACATTGACATCATTAAATACTTTGCATTTTCCAAAGGTGCTGATGGCGAAGACTTACAGAATTAATGCCAGTAGTAAATGGAAAAATGAAGATGTTATTACGGTCATTATGGCAGGTACAGAACGCAGTGGTCAGTGAAAAGTTATCTGCCACTAAAAGTAAGTAGTGGTCAGTAAAAAGACTTCAGAGACCGTATAGACAAAGCCTCCATTCAACCACACCTTACTGGAAAAGTATTATAATGCCTCATCATCAACAGAACAACTCTGCTGAAGAAACAGTACAGTGGGTGAAATTATTTTTCAGGCACACCAAACATGCACAGAAAAGCTCTCAGTTATGACACACTATGGCATTTTACCAGGCATATATTAACATTTGTGTATCGTTCAGGTAAGACGAAGTTGTCGAAACCACAAGTGCAGCGGCGTGCATGGACAGAGGGAGTCAATGATCTTACCGGGGAGTAGTTAGAGGTAAAAGCGGAGCATAGTAGGGGTGGAGCTCCAGTCGCAGGCTATCCTGTGTTGGCGACTGGCTTCATACGAGCAGGTGCAGCAGTAAAACAGCGAGGGAGCAGTCTGTGCTGTGCTGATGTTGAGTATCCGACGCGTGCCGCGGCACGAGCGAAAAGGGAGCGTGGATAGGAGCGTGACGCCATAAGTTCAGCGTCAGATCAAACACGGAACTGAAACGTGCATACACAATGACGGAAATTAAACCGGGTGTTGGACTAAAACGCCAAAACAAACCTTAACCGGGAAAAGCGGACCAGGGTAATTTCAGGAGAAACCACTTGTAGAAAAGCGTGGAGCTAGTAGCATTCTTGACTTGATGATCCATGAACTAGCACCGAGTAGTTCAGGACTTCCATGTTCATACCCTACAACCCGGAAGCGGGGCTTTGACTCCGGATGTTGTTGTCGGCACGTTCGGTAGCGTTGCTGTAGTAAAGTGAGGCACATCAGCTCGTGTAGTTGTTTTCGTAGTGACAGCGGGAAGCGCGACAATTTGTAATGCACAAGCAGCTCAGTTTGAAACAATAGAGTAAATTACATTTGATTTTTATCACAGTTATATGAAAGCCCGACTTACTACAAGCTCTGCAAAAAAGGTTTTCATACAAGAACCATAGGAAGTGACACATTTCTATATGAGCATATATACCCCTCCTTTCATGGCAACTTCGCATCCAAATATGGTACATAAAATGAAATTAGATATTGCCACCTACTCAAAGAACAGGGCATGAACTCACAAGGGCACTGTTACAAGTGTCCAAGGACTGTGATTTTCTGCAAGTCCTGCAACACTTAATCTTTTATGGTAAGACCTTACTGGATCTGCCATGACCTCATCTCCTGACATTAAGTAGTCTAGTATTCTTGACTCCATGGTTATGAATGTATCACTCTATTGTCCTTCATAGGTCACAGGGATAAACATAATTAATCCACATGGGGCAACAGCTACCAGGTATTTCACTGCATTACGTGAATAATAATGGCTATGTAATTCCTCTCTTGAATCAAGATTTTGGGGTTTTTGTAAAAAGGGTCTCACTGCAGTCTACAATATATGTTGTATTGGGAAAGTTTGCCCTACATGCTTCAGGAATGTTTGCCTGAATATACTGTATATATATTACCCATGACCCTTCAGGCCCTCACTGCAACCTACAACCCCTCCAACAGGCAGCGAGCAGCAGGATGTTCCCATGCCTACGGAGCTGGAGAGAACTGACCCTGACCCTGTGCCTGCCACGCCCACCACCTCTGTGCGACTAAAAGGACATACCATGACCGTGCTGCTGGATACTGCCAGCAGTATCACCCTAGTGTGACCAGCCATGCTGCTGGCTACCCCCTGTCCCAAGGGTCATGTATTGGTAACGTCTGACTCGGGCATCAGAGAGGTGAGTGGCCTGTCACAGCTGGAGCCAGCTGCATAAGGATGACAATAAGGAGCAGCACCCTGAAGCCAGGCTTCCTGTCTCCTATTTCCACATCCAAAATGGGCTGCTGCACTATCAATGCCAGAGGCATGGTGAGCCTACAGAACTCCTGGTGGTGCCCCGGTCCAAAATGACCATCATCATGCACCTGGTTAATGCCCACCTGCTGGGAGGCCATTTGGGAGCACACAACACCCTTGAGAATATCTGAGTTTGCTTCCACTGGCCTGGGATGGTGGATGAGGTACAGAGGTTGTGTCAGGCCTGCACCAAATGCCAGCTGACATCTCCATACAAACTGGCACCTGCATGCCTCATCCCTCTCCCCCTTCATCAAGGTCCCATTTGAGCGGGTAGGTATGCACCTGGTAGCACCACTGCCTAAGTCCTCCCAGGGCCATGAGTATATCCTGGTGTTGGTGGATTATGCTACATGGTACCCGGAGGCCATCACGCTGCATAAAGTCACCTCCCAGAACATATCTGGGACCTGCTTCTCCCCTATGTGCTGTTCGCTTACATATCACATTAACGTCTTGAAGCGTTGGAGAGAAGCTGATAGTTGCTGCAAGAACTGGTTTGTTTTGTGTTTCAGGCACCCAGTGCTATTATTTTATTATTACTATTATTATTATACACTATTATTATTGTGTTATTATTTTATTTTTTGCAGTGTTCTTTTACTTTTTTCATTCTGTTGGGTTTTCTTTTTTCTTATTTCTCTTAAGACAACGTGCTTTCTTTCTTTTTCATTTTCCCCCCTGTCTAAACACCGCAAGCGGAGGTCATCCATTTCGGATCTGCTGAAAATATTATCAACAAAACTTCAACTAAGGTATATTAAACATTTATCATGGCAAACATTCAGCTTGTTCAGTGTGTGAAGTGCAGGATGTTTAGTCATTCTTCCTCTTGTAGTGGAATGCCAGGACACAAGGTACGCTATACTGATAGGAATTACGAAGAGATAATTAGTGAATAAGAACAATAAACAAGACTGAAGTGTGCTGTTACAAGGTTGTCATCCTGTCATCATCTTTAATAGTTAATTCTCACCATACAGCATTATACATGGTGTCGGAAGTGTGTGATAAGAATGCGTCAATAGGAAAAAAAAAAGAAGACTTTCACCTGTCGGTGACTGTTTTGCCGAGCAGTAGGCCAAACTAGCGCGCGCTGCTAGGCACGGGAGTTCGCTAGCTCGTCGACTCGCCTTCGGAAAGAAGAGGGGCGGAATAACGAGAAGATGGACCAGGTATTTACGATACCGCCCTCGGGAGGTTTCAACTTCGATGAGCCAAGCAGTTGGACTCAGTGGCTATGACGCTTCGAGCGATTTAGGGTAGCATCAGGATTAGCAGAGAAGAGTGAGGAATATCAAGTGAACTCACTGCTGTACATAATGGGGGAGAAAAGTGACAACATTCTGAACACATTGACATTGGATGACACCAAGAGAAAGAAATACACAGATGTGTGCAGAGCCCTGGGTGAGTATTTTATTGGCAAACACAATGTTATATACAAGAGAGCCAGATTTAATAGCAGATATCAACAGCCGGACGAAACAGTGGAAAACTTCATCACTGATGTTCATAAGCTTGCTGAACACTGCCAATATGGCGTTCTACTTGAAGAGATGATTAGAGATCGGATTGTAGTAGGGATCAGAGACGCGAAATTGTCCGAAAAACTACAGTTAGATCCTAAGTTCCGGAGAATCTCCTGCAGTATTGGCCATACAGAGCAGACATACATGTGGCTGATGGAATGCTCCTAAAGGGAGAACGCATCCTTATTCCGGCATCGATGTACAGAGAGATGCTGGACAGAATCCACCATGGACATCAGGACATGACAAAGTGCTTTGCCAGAGCACAACAGTCCATGTGGTGGCCAGGTTTAGCAAGGGATATCAGGGAGCTAGTGGAGAGATGCGAGGTGTGCACCCAGCACTCGAGCTACAAAACAGAGCCACTGCTCACGACCCCTTTACCAGCAAGACCATGGCAAAGATTAGCCGCATCTTTCAGTGGGGAAAAGGCCATTACCTAGTCGTCATAGACTATTTCTCAAGATACATTGAGGTAGCAAATCTGCCAATACTGACCACCGCTACCACAGTCGACAGACTGAAAGTCATCTTTGCCAGATTTGGCATTCCTGAGGTATTAGTGACTGACAATGGGCCACAGTTCGCCTCTTCTGAGTTTTCAACATTCAATCAGGAATACGATTTTGAACATGTCACTAGTAGCCCCAGATATCCTCAGAGCAATGGGGAGGCAGAGAGAGAAGTTAGAACAGTGAAGCAGATACTGAGCAAGAATCAAGATCATCAAAGAGCTCTCTTGGCTTACAGAACAGCCCCATTAGCTCATGGAGCCTCACCGGCAGAACTTCTGATAGGGAGAAGGTTGCGATCTACAGTTCCAGTCCCTCCTCAGACTCTCAGACCAAAGTGGCCGGACCTCCAAGCTTTTAAAAGGAAAGACGCGAGGTTGAAAGAGAATCAAAAGAAAACTTATGGCGAGAGAGCTGCCGATACTTGAACCAGGTCAGAGAGTATTGTTCCGGTCAGCAAAGACCACTGGAACGGTCCAAACATTATTGTCGACGCAAAGATCATACGACGTGGAAACGGAGCTGGGAACACTCAGAAGAAACTGAGCTCAGCTCACTGCTCTTCCAAGACCAGACCGGCCTGATTCAGAGCCAGACCAGCCCGACTCTAATGTGACTAGGACCAGATGTGGGAGAATCCCCTGTCCTCCAGAAAGACTGGACTGGTAACACTTAGCATAGTGGCCTGCTGTGAAAAGGGCAGAATAAATTCCTACAGCAGAGTCAGAAGGGTCAGGTAGTCTACCCTGTCCTTCAAGTTAGGGAAAAAAAAAGAGAAATTTGTTGTTCAGAAAATGAAAGCGCACAATATTGAAATTGTGGTTTGTTCAATGACCATATTGCCTTATTGTTAGAATTTAAAGGAAGAGTTCATAGGAATGTGATAAATAGATAAAAGGGGGGGGATGTAGTGGAACGCCAGGACACAAGATGCGCTATACTGATAGGAATTACATAGATACAATAAGTGAATAAGAACAATGAACGAGACTGAAGTGTGCTGTTACCAGTTTGTCATCCTGTCGTCATCTTTAATAGTTAATTCTCACCCTACAGCATTATACAAGAAAGTTCTAATATTTCAAAATGTTCTTCTTCTGCATTTTGCAATGTGACCACTCTCACCTACTGGATGACGGATAACTGCACACTCATTTTGAACATGTGTAGTTAATGTGCACAGTCCACGTGGACATAAAACCCACATGCACTGAAGTACACTTGGGTTTTTAAGATGGACTGAGGGTAAGTGGAAAACTGTCCTGTGTGATGATGAATCAAAATTAATCAAATTTAGCATCCTCCGGGCTAAAGAGAAGAGGGCAAGCACATATGGGCACACTGGTCAAGTGTCCACAAACTTGTGACTTAATTGTATTTAAATTATAATTAAGCCTTGCTTAAATATATATTTTGCTGTTAAATACTTTTTTCTGGACAACTTAGTTTTAGGAAGTTTGAGATTTTAAAGTGTAAATTGTAGGCACAGTTGTTAGTATGCTTGATGTACTTGAATTATAAATATATTGCTGGGTGTACTAATGCACTTAAACACATACTTTAGAGCTAATTACAACCAAAATACACATAAGTGCATTCAAAATTATATTCCAAAATCGGGAAATATACTTGCATTTGTTTATA
Organism: Notoglanidium macrostoma; assembly: GCA_030068235.1. Classification (NCBI taxonomy): domain Eukaryota; kingdom Metazoa; phylum Chordata; class Actinopteri; order Siluriformes; family Auchenoglanididae; genus Notoglanidium; species Notoglanidium macrostoma. The sequence continues at coordinate 13,128 of JAQQZR010042355.1, forward strand.
TTGTATTTGTTAACATTAGTAATGTTAATAAATACAATATAATTAACATTAAAAGCAATTTTACATGCTTCTAAAGTACTGCAGAGAAGAAAGTGAGTTATAGTGAGTACATGTTTTCCCAAAATCAAAAATCAGATTAGAATTTTTATTTTAATATATGAAAAAAGATGATTGTTAGTTGAACTAATATACCAGGAATTAAGTGAGCAAGGTTTAATTTGTACTGGCTTTTTTATACCCAATTCTTGCCAAAATATGCTAGCTTTCTAGCTAGAATTCTGGACTATGCTGAACGGTGTAGTTCAGCTCAACATACTCCATATAAGAGTTAACATGAGAATAAAAATTTACATTTAATCTATTTAAGCTATTTTAGGGTCCTGTGATGGACTGGCGACCTGCCCAGGGTGTACCCCGCCTCTCGCCCGAAGTCTGCTGAGATTGGCTCCAGCTTCCCCGCGACCCAGAAGGATAAAGCGATATATATAATGGATGGATGGAAGCTATTTTAGTTTCCATGAAACTTTGCTGGCTTTAAATCATAACCTTTTGTTGCAAGTTGTAAATAGCTGAGGCCCTTTGTGCATGTTTGTGGCCACTTCTGTCAACTTCTTAGTGAACATATTAATGTTATTAACTAGGTTGATACTAGCTGTAGGACAATATGGTACCATCTTACCTATGAGGTAAATAAGTGTGAATTACTATTACCATTCCAGTGCCACTTTTTAAGGAGTTCTGTTATTGTGACTTGTTAAGAAGAAGCAGAAGAATGAGCCTCTATCACAAGAATGAGCCTTTAAACTATTACAAAGAATAGCTGACTTACCGTCAACAGGAAAAAAAAAAGTTTTGACTACATTTCTGTGTGTGGTTTTCATACATTTGTAGTTGACACTATGTTGCAGACTCACTGAGTAGATAAGATCTGATTCAATAGGTTTAGCATCATTATGTGAGTAAACTTAGGATTTTCAAATTTTGCATCACTTTGAAGTTGATAAAAAGCATTTAATTTAAATTCTGTATGTCTATAATTGTGTTTGGATGTCCATTGTCTTGCATGTAGCTTTACTCATCCATTTAATTTCTGAACAGTATGTTTACTAAATGTTTCAAAAGCCTGAAAACTTATTTCTGTATGCTTATTTATTCTTTACAAGAGAGTGAGATTCATGTTGTAATTAATTAATGCATTTTTTACAGTGATTTGTGCTTTAATTAATTAATGCATTTTTTGACAGATATTTGTGCTTTAATTAATTAATGCATTTTACTATTTATTGATTCATTCCCCATATTAATCATAATAAAGATAATGTAATTTGTGTCTAAGTAATAATTGTGGTATTGAAGCCAGTTAACTTGCTCAGTTCAACATAGTCCAAATACAAAGAATGTGGTAATATTGTTATGTTCATGTAAAGCTTCTGACACAGAATTTTCAATAGAACCTCCAAATAGAAAATAAATTCAAAGAAAACACCCCCTAAACTAATCAGCATGAAATATCAAGTCAATGTGGCTGCTCACAGTCAACAGTAAACATCACTTCACTACTTTAGATGATTTTTGAGTGGTATTAACTTTAGATCAATCAAAATAGCCACATTAGAAAGAAAGCAAATACATAATAAATTACTAATGGCTGCTGGACTGAGATTGAGAATACCATTTTGCTTAAACCCAGACAGTGAGGAATTAGCATTTGACCAAGTTACTACTGTAATGAAGACAGAACACAAATCAATGTTTTTGTTTAGTTTTTTGGTTTTGTGAGTATAAAAAAAAGTCTACAAGCCCATGTTAAAGTGGCTAGGTTTTGTGGTGTAAAAAAATAACAAAAAAGAATGTTTTTCACTTTTATTGTGAAATTGAAGCATAAAAAAAATCAAGTAACAAACAGAAATGTTTTCGGGGGGAAAAAGCATAAGTGTGTACACCCTTTCATAGTTGAGAATCTGGCAATGTTCAGAAACAACCAATCACATTCAAACTCATTAAATTCTAATTAGTATACACCTGCCATCAATTAGTGACTGATTAACACCAAATAAAGTAAAGCTGTTCCTATAGGATTTTCCTGACCTCTTCTTGGTAACATCTCACTGGAAAAACCATGGTCCCGAAAGATATTACAAAGCAGGTACAGTATCTCATTGTTGAAAAATATCAGGAGAGGGTTACAAAAAAAAATTCTAATGCACTGGATATGCCAAGGAACACCATAAAACCTACAATCAACAAGTAGAAAAAATATGGCACAGCACTGACATTACTAAGAACATGTCCCTCTAAAACTAATGATAAGACCAAGTGAAATCTGATCAGGGAGGCTGCCTACATAAAAAACAATTGCAAAAATACCTACATGACCTACACAATACTCACAATATCCCCCTAAATTCTTCATGTGTCTGGGCTACAGGGTAAGGTGCCACGATGGAAGCTTTTAACAAAACAAAACAAAAACTACATCCAAGCCTGGATGAGGTTTGTAAAAATACATTTAATCTCCTAAAAACGTGTGGAATCTGATGAAACCAGAGTTAAACGTCTGGCCATAATACCAATATGGACAAAAGTATTGGGACACACCCACACACAATTATTGTATTCAGGTTTTTCAATCAGACCCATTACCACAGGTGTATAAAATCAAGCACCTAGCCATGCAGTCTTGATTTACAAACATTTGTGAAACAAAATGAGTCGTTCTGAAGAACACTGTGACTTCAAGCATGGTTCTGTGATAGAATGCCACCTTTGCAATAAGATGGTTCGTGAAATTTCATCCCTGCTGGATATTCCACGGACAACTGTAAGTGGTGCCAAGCGTCGGATGGAGTGGTGTAAAGCACACCGTCAATGGACTGTGGAGCAGTGGAAACATGTTATATGGAGTGATTAATCATGCTTCTCTATTTGGCAGTCAGATGGGCAAGTCTGGGTTTGGTGGATGCTGGGAGAATGTTACCTGCCTGACTACACTATGACACCTGTGAAGTTTGGTGGAGGAGGGATAATGGTGGGTGCTGTTTTTCAGGGTTTGGGCTAGCCCCCTTACTTCCAGTGAAGAGAAATCTTAATGCTTCATTATACCAAGCCATTTTGGATAACGCTATGCTTCCAACATTGTGGACACAGTTTGGGGAAGGCCCTTTTCTATTCCAGAATGATTGTGCCCCAGTGCACAAAGCAAGGTCCATAAAGACATGGTTGGATGAGTTCGGTATGAAAGAACTTGACTGGCCCACACAGAGCCCTGATTTCAACACTGAACACCTTTGGGCTGAACTGGGGTCTGTGGTAGCGCAGTGGTTAAGACATTGGACCAGTGAAGTCGTGAGTTCAAATCCCAGCACCACCAAGCAGCCACTGATGGGTCCTTGAGCAAGGCCCTTAACCTTCACTGCTCACTTGTAAAAAATAGGACGCTCTGGATAAGGGCGTCTGCCAAATGACAAATGTAAATCTGCCAAATGACAAATGTAAAAATGTAACTGTAACGGAGATTGCGAGCCAGGCCTTCTCATCCAACATCAGTGTCTGACCTCATAAATGATCTACAGAATCTGTTATAGCTGCAAAGGGGGGACCAACTCCAAATTAAAGTCTATGTATTTGAATGCAATGTTATTAAAGTCCCTGTTGGTGTAATGGTCAGGTGTCCCAATACTTTTGTCCATATAGTGTATGTTTGGCACAAAAGGAAAAAAAATCTAGCACATCACTAAAAGAGCACCATCCCCACAGTGAAGCAGGGGGTGGCCGTATCCTGCTTTGGGGCTGCTATTCTTCAGCTTGAACTGGAACTTTATTCAGGGTAAAGAGGATTACTGAATAGCTCCAAATACCAGGCAATTTTGACATAAAACCTTAAGGCTTCTGTTAAAACACTTCTGAAGAAAAGGAATTTCACCTTTCAGTGTAGCAACGACCCAAATCACACCTCCAAATCAAAAAGGAATGGCTTCACCAAATTAAGATCAATGTTTTTGCAATGACCCAGTTAGCTCTAAATCTTATCAAAGATCTGTGGGGTGACCTGAAAAGGGCTGTGCACAGGAGATGCCTTGCCAATTTGAGTTTGAATGCTTTTGCAAGGAAGAACGTCAAAATATTGCCAAAGTTATGCTGTGCCAAATTGATTAACTCTTAGCCAAAAAGATTAAAAGCTTTGATAAAATCTAAAGCTGTTTCAACTAAGTATTAGTTTAGGGGAGTGCACACACATGCATCCAGATTATTGTATATTACACCCCCCCCCCCCCAAATAATAATAATTTTATTTTATTAAATTAATAAAATTAATTTATTTTTAATTTTAATAAATTAAAATTGTTTTTTATTTTAATTTACAGGATGCAATTTCACACTAAAGGTAGAAAAGTTCTGACATGATTTATCTTGGTTTAATTTTTTTTACCTCACAAAAACTTGTCATTTCTACAGCGTTGTGTAGACTTTTCATATGCACTGTAAATGACCACTGATTGTCTGTCCAGAGCTGACTTTTAAAAAGAATAATAAAAGCAGTGACTTGGCCAACACACAATGGGTAATTAGCACTGTGACTAAAAGGAATGACATTCTAATGAGAGGACTTAACGCTCAGACTTGTTTAAAATGACAAAGAGGTTCCTTAAAACTTTGGAAGATTTTCCTTATTTTAAATTTATATTGTTTGCTGTAATGTATTTTGTTTGGCATTTTAAGTACAAGGCTATTGCTTTTTCTTTGTTAAAAAAAGTATTTTGAAACTTTTGCCTTTTGCAAAAAAGCAAACAGAAGCTCATAAAGTCATCTACAAAAAAAGTTGAAAACCTCATAATGGATTCCTGAAAACTAAAACAAAGCACCAACGACTTTCAGTTTCAGCACCCCTGCAGCATTATGTATTACTACATACATAATTTTATATTATTTCAGAAAAGTCTCTCCTGGAAATCTGATACAATAAGGAATGTGGAAGTACAATCTGATACAATAAATCAGTTGTGTCCTGAAGATATTAAACAAATTATTCTCAATCAATTGTTCTATGGCATCAAATATAAAAAATGCATTATAATTTTGACATATAATTTTGACAAAAATGACCTGTTTTGAAAAAAGAATGTTTTTGTAATTGACAAATCAGAATGTGGGGAAAAAAAAAAAAAGAGTAGATTTTCTACTGGTTGACAAAAAGGGAAGGGAAAACAGAGAAAGTACCTTGGGATGAATGTGTAGTATCTTTAAAAAAAGAATTAATAAAATGTCATAGACTGAGTAAGAACAATAAAATTACCATGATATAGTGATTATAGTCAACATGACAACATTAAAGTGTTCATGACCAGAACACCTTTTCTTTTTGCCTTCTGATCTGCCTAACAGACTTTGATTTGTAGTTGAATTTGTAGTCTACAGTAATGTACTAACCCCATTTCTGCTTTTTTCATTATGTGATTATAAGATCAAACTAGTCTAAATGTATATGCTATTCAAAGGTTTCTTCATGTCAGTCAGAAAAGCCTGTGTAGCAAAGTTTTTTTTTAGGGTGACTGTCACACTAGTAAAGAAGAACTTGCATGTGGCCATGTAAGGATGACTTTAAACTCCTACTCTTACATATATGTGGACAAGCTTCCGGTGATTTGGGGACCTAGTGTGCCCAGTGCTCTGCTATTTCCCCATTTCAGTGGCTAAGCATCGGCTGTTGCTGTCCTCAGGCCATGAATTTGACTATGCTGAAAATCAAAGGTTTACCATTAAGCCTTCCACGGTCAATGGAGTTGGCTGGTTCTTCTCAAGGTTTCTTCCTTTTGTCGTCTCAGGGATATATATATATATATATATATATATATATAAACTCCCTGA
>JAQQZR010042509.1:0-18974 GCA_030068235.1 Notoglanidium macrostoma
AAGCTGCTTTGAGACAATGTCTGTTGTTAAAAGCGCTATACAAATAAAATTGAATTGAATTGAATTGAATTGAAAGCACTTTGTGCCACCTTGATTTTAGTGAAAAGCACTATACAAATGAATAAAAGTATTATAAAGAAATGCAGCAGTAAAAATTTGTAATCTTGATGTCATTGTCCCTACAGGAGTGTTTTTTGTTTAGAAGTGTCTCTGTTTGTTAAAGTTATGTCCTGAGGAAAGAAGCTGTTTAGTTGACGGTTAATCCCATCTCTGTGAGTCTTTATGGCTCCGACCTTTTAATCTCCATTTAAATAGGAAACCTTGAAGGACATGTCCAGTTGTGAAAAAAGGGTTGGAAATTTTTTTAATTCTTGTCCTAAAGGGGTGTCAGCTGAGGAACAAACAGGCTGAGAAATATGCAAATGAGAAAGTCAAAGTCTATTGTTTAAAACAGAATGTGTAAGTCTGGGCTGTGAGTTCAGGCCTGGAGTGCTACAGAGTGTCACATCTAAACTGAATTCAGAATCAAACTTCAGAATGCACCTCTGCTTACAACTATGGCCACCATGGACTCCATCTCCCAGGTCACATGTTCAAGTTCACCTTATTACTGATTGCACACACCTGAACTCAGTTACACTGTATAATCACACTTTGTGTTCAGTCAGAGCCTCCCATATGGCCCCTATATATATATATGTGTGTGTGTGTGTGTGTGTGTGTGTGTGTGTGTGTGTGTGTGTGTATATATATAATTATATAACTACATTAGGCACATTATATTTGTCAATATCCTTGACTTAGATGAAGATCAGATCACATTTTATGACAAATTAATTCAAAAGGTTCCCATACTTTTTCTTGCCAATGCGTGTATATGTGTATATATATCTATATCTATATCTATATCTATATATATATATATATATATATATATATATGTATATTTGATTCCAACATTCCACAGTTAAAGCCAGCGTTAGCCCTGATATTCAATTAAAATGTTTTCCTTTTGGCGGCATGGTGGTGTGGTGGTTAGCACTGTTGCCTCACAGCAAGAAGGTCCTGGGTTCGATCCCCGGGCCCCCCAGGGTGACTTTCTGTGTGGAGTTTGCATGTTCTCCCCGTGCATGTGTGGGTTTCTCCGGGTGCTCCGGTTTCCTCCCACAGTCCAAAGACATGCAGATTAGGTTAACTGGCTTTGCCCATGGGATTGCCCTTAGGTGTGAATGTGAACGTGTGTGGCTGTTTGTCTGTGTTGGGCCTGTGGTGGACTAGCGACCTGCCCAGTCAGTTACAACAATTAATAGTTGTAAGCCTTTGCAGTTATATTATAGATTAGTCGTAGTACAGCAAATAGAATTCATCATGTGAGAGAAGTGCTCATTAAATACATGTTTTGCACAGGAGTGCTTGGTGTAATTCCACTTTCTGTTTGGGTTTACAATGTTGTAGGCTATAATGTGGATTTGGAGCTATTATTGGCAGAGTTTCACCATCAGCAGCTTTTTATTAATATGGAATTAATTAATATTAATTGGTATTATATACCAATAACACCCAATGGTCACATGTACTCCTTTTCTCTCTTCAGGTGCACTTATATTTGAATTCTCCTGCTAATCCTGGGTTTAATTTTGTGGTCTTTTCTTTTGGAGTTAAAGTAAAGAACATCTGAAAGACATGCTATGCAGTTTCTGTGTGAGTGTATGAAGACAATGATTGGGGTGGAATTGGCTGCAAGTGGCACCAGCTAACATCTTGCCTTGGGTTCCATATCAGTCAGGTTTGGCTCACTGACTGATAGCAAGCCGTATGTCAGTGCGTTCCTTCATGGTTTTTTATCTGATCTGTTCTTTGGATTTCATGATTTTTTTGGTTTTGCCTTTGATATCCTGTTTGTGTTTCATCTGAACTCCTGCTGTCCTTGACTACATTTAAGCCTAGTGTTTTATGATCTGTTATTTGCTATTTGCCAGGGTTTACTGACAGTGTCTAGAGAAAAAAAGGCTGGCCATGATTTTCATCCTAAAGGGGTGACAGCCAAGGAACAATCAGACTGAGAAATATGCAAATGAGAAAGTCAAAGTCTATTGTTTAAGTGGAAAAGTGTGAGTTTGGGCAGCAAGTTCAGGCCTGGATTGCTGCAGGGGACAAAGTGGTGACATGTTAGTGCTGAGAGTCCTGACCTGTTTCAGTCATGACAGTTGTTTTCTAGAGCAGGTGTGTATGCTCATTCTGTACACCTCTCTCAGCCTCATTGAGGAGAGTTGAATTAACACTGTAAGAGTATGGTTTAACACTAAAGGAATCAGGAACATAAGAGAGTTGGTGTCATTGAGAAGTGTTGGAAATTCACCTCCTACAGAGTTATAAAACCGCACTCTGTTGTTAAGCAGAGTTCATTTTTAATTATGCGTAATGTTATTTTTACTCTGCATCTGATTTGTATCATTAACACTTTAGAATGTCTTTAATGAATATGCAAAGAATGAGATAAAATAAACACCACCATAGTGATAAAATGAACTCTCTCAGACAGATTTTACACTATAGAACTTGCTGTGTGTTGCTAGGCCTCAGTGAGATGTTCAGGTCAAATACATCTTTTAAAGGCCTGAAACTAGCCAAAAAATGTTTTGGAGATTAAGATTAAGAAAATTCAAATATCAGATTAAGAAAATTACTGCAAAGCGAAACATTATTTTTAAGCACTTGTGGATAATGTTAAATGTGGATATAAAGTTAGTTAAACTTCATTTTTAGGGTTTAAAATAATGATTCCATTGAAAGTAATATGTTCTCCTTGTTTAATAGATGACTTCAAACTGTGTGCAAAGAGATAGATAGATAGATAGAGAGAGAGAGAGAGAGAGAGAGAGAGAGAGAGAGAAATTGTGCCAGAGTAGGGGACCTGGGGCTGATTAGTTTAATAATAATGTTTAGAGAGTTTACAGGCAGACAGATCACTATCTGTCCATCTGGTTAACCAGAGAAACCAGTTTTCTTATCGTTTTCATCTCTTCATCTCTCTTTACTCAGCTTCAGGTGGTTTTAAGTTGCGCTGATATTCACTCAAACCTGACTGCACACTTTTTGTTTTCCGACCAGACTGCATTCTCAGTCCACGGAACCTCAGCGGGATTGCTTGGCCTTCCTGCTGTCACTATGTTGTCTTTCACAGTCAGATGCTCTCAGTCCCAGTGCAGTTAAGCAAAGCATGCATTTTACCTGACGTTTACCTGAATGCTGAGACGGAGAAAAGAGCCACTCACTAACACGAGGCTCGAAGCTCTGACTTCCCTAATTATGAGACTCTGTAAAGTCGGCACTAGCACACTTCAGAACTGTCATGAAGCCTGTCCTGGATCTCCTGACAGTTTAACTTCAGGGCACTTGGTCATCTGATTAATACAGTATGTCCATCACGTACATCCTATAACTTCTTCTCAGAAGTCTTTAATTAAGAGCTGACCAGTTTGGTGGGATTGTTTTTTGGTAAAGTCCTGTCACAGAGTACATTTTATTGTATAACATTTTAAAGTTCTAAATAATTCTAAACTATTTCATAAAGAGTTGTTACCAAACAGTTAAAGACACAAGCTTTTAAATTCATGGCTGATGGTCATGTTGCGTTAAGCACGTTGTATTGGTTTAGTAAGCAAGAAATATCTTAGATTAACACGACATTAATGCTTATAGGGTTTTTTGGTATTTATTTGAAATTTGGCATTTAATTGAAATTGTTTTGGTTTTTATAGTTTGATATTTATTAACTTATTTTGATTATTTTATTGATATAATGCAATTAGTTTTTTGAACTACATTATTTTTTTAATTTATTTTAATAAATTTTATATACATTAAGTTTTATTCTATATTAGTGTACTCTTTATTACTTATTCCTAATGCTTTACAGCTTTACAGCACTTTGAGCTTCCATATACATGAACATAGCTCTATAAACTTTTCTCCTGCTTTTTCTTCTTCTTCTTCTTCTTCTTCTTCTTCTTCTTATTATTATTATTATTAGTAGTAGTAGTAGTAGAGTCCTGCACAGAGCCCTGACCTCACCCCCATGTTCAATAAACACTTATGGATGTGATGGTCAGGGGTAATTCATTATTAACTCATTGGTAAGTCTTTCTATTCTATTCAGTTAAATTTATTTGTATAGCTCTGTTCACAATGAACATCATCACAAAGTAGCTTCACAGAAATATATAAAAAAATGTTCTAAACTCATGAATCAATAAATTCATCCATAAAAATATATCCCCGTTAATCAAGCCTGTGGAGATGGTGGCACGTAAAAATTCCCTGATACGACATGAAAAAGAAACCTTGAGAGGAACCAGACTCAAAAGGGAACCCATCCTGATTTGGGTGAAACGAGAGAGTGCGATCACAACTAACACACTTCTGTAACTGTGTGTTATATGGTCAAAAGTACAGTTGTGTAGCACAAAATCCATTACAGTTTTAACATGAAGTCAATTTTCTTGAAGTTTTCTGCTGATTCACCCAGGGAGATTTGAGTGCAAAACTGTTTGAAGCGGGTGAGGTCCTAAAGTTATCAAGGAAATTCCTAAGCCATATCCATGGCAAGTCCTATGCCATTGTAGCAGAACTGCTCATGTAAACAGCAGTCCAACACCATCTTCACAGTTCTAGGTGTATGTTGAGGCAGTTCATATGGTGCCATCCTCAACAGGAGCAAGTGGTTTCCAAGTGATGACTCCAACCAGAAATAGGACATCAGGATGGATCAGGCAGGTCCAGAAAGGAGAATGGGTCAGGATCACTGATCCTTTCCATTTGTGTTGATCTTTTGCTTGTGGAGGAACTCTAAGTGTGGAGCCATATCCTGTATGCATTAATGCCATTTTTTAAGACCAAGTTCACACACAAATGTACCCATATGTGTTCATGCACCTACATTACTAGACGTGAGTTGATTAATAAAAGTAAAGTTCATTAGATAGCTACATGAGTGAGCTTGGATGGAACAGGGCTGCTGCGGAGAGGTTTTATTCACTTATCAGAGACATGCCTGATATCAGTATCAGTGTTTATGCAGCATTATCCGAAGAAAGCCGTTACATTCACTGATATTAAAGTTTGTGCATTCGAGACAGTTTGATTGTCATGAGTGCAAATGCCTCGTCCAGATCTGTGGATTTATCTGTAAGTCTCCCCTAATAAAATCTGATCTTAGATCAACACACCAGCATTGGGAGTTTTTGCTCCAGTTAAAAGGGGCATTGCAGTAACTATACAAACACTCAAACTGCACCATGCTGAGTAAATATTTGCAGCTGTATATATTCACATCAAATTCATGTTTCGCAACTCAGTGAGGTGTCCCCTCAGGTGATTACTGAAGTACAGAGAATCACTCAGCAGACAGAACTGAGCTTGAGCAGGACTGATCTTTATAATCCCACTTCAACCTTTCAGCTTTATCAGCACAAGAAAGAAAAGGGCTTTAAGCAGAGTGGATATTATTTAACTTTAATATTAAGTGTGAAGACAAACAGTGGATGGAAAACTGTAAATATGAACTCTTAGTGATCCTCATATACAGCAACAATACAACACATGAAATTAAATATTAGTGTAAACTGCCCAGTATTATTAATGCAACAAAATCACTTCCTCTGAAGTATTACTGATGAGGTACTAATGAATTACTGATGAGTTACTAATGAGTTTGCATTACCCATGAGGTCTCTCTCTCTCTTTCGAACTGCATATGCTACTTCTGAGATACCAGTGATCCAGACCCCTTCTGCTTTCTAGACCTGCCTGATTCATCCTGATGTCCTACTTCTGGTTGGAGCTATAAGGTAGCCGCAGCCGCAGCAGATTACAATCGACTGCTCTGTGCAGGGTCTGATGGCGGAGGAACAGCGAACTGTCAGGATGGCTGCCCCAACTTCCATCAAGGGTCTGACGGAAGCCCTAGAGACTGTGGTAGTGACACTGGAGTTGAGTCAACCCAGATCTCAGCTGGGGCTGAATGAACCAGCACCAGAACCAAGTCGCCTACTGGGATCCTCCTACCACACTCCACCCTGACCCCTCATTGTAAGACTACCGGCCTCACCCCAGGACGCATCCATGCCAACTGAGTCCGGGAGTTCCTTTTTGCAAAAACCCTGGCTGGCAGCCTGTGCAGTGCACACCGCCCCAGTTCTGGCATGTTGCTGCTCAAAGGACAGCCTGGGAAGTCGCTCCTGGATACCAGCAGCTCCATCACCATAGTGAGGCTCTCTGCGCTGCCCACCACCTTCTGCCCCGAGGGTCACCTCTGGGTTACATGTGTGTCTGGCAATGTGCAGGAGGTGCCGGCAGCCGAGGTCCGTCTAGGGCATTGTCAAGTGACGGCCTGTGATGATGTGTCTAATCCCGAATTACAGGTCAACCACCTGCACACCTCAGCATATCATACACAAACTGACGACTTGGTATAATTATAATGCTTTAATTAGACACTGAAGTGCATGCGCCACTGAGTCGTGGAGTCAACCTACTCCTCCCATACAAGCTCTTCACCGTCTGCGAAACACTTTATTCCTTGAAAGGGTTCACAACATTGTGTCTATAACCGACGGGCCCTCTCACAAGAATTCATGCCAGGGGATAAAGTCCTGCTGCTAGTGCCCGGCAAATTCCTCGCTCGCTGGCAAGGTCCCTACACCGTAGTGGAGAGAGTAGGCCCGGTTAACTACCACCTACAGCAGCCAGTTAAGCAAACTGAAACACAGGCATACCACATCAATTTACTTAAGCGATGGTCAGAGCCAGCCCTTGCGCTTAGTTTGTCTTGTGTTTCAGGTGCCGTGGAGATGATTGAGAAGAGTCCCGACTGCTCTGCTAGTTAGAAACAGGATCTCATAGAACCGGAAGCACAGTTCCAGGACATGTTATCCTCGCCATCAAGTGGGCTGTAGAGGAGCTGCACATCTGATGGGCTGGCAGTTCATCTTGATCACAGATCATATGCCCATTCAATGGCTCGCTCGGGACAAATTCAGGAATAGTAAAATAACGAGGTGGTTTCTATCGTTACAGGACTTCACTTCCATGTGTTGCATCAGCCTGGGGTGAACCATGGCAATGCCTAAAAATGATTAAGATAATATTCTACTAATTCTGGAGGCATTGATTGTAGATAATTATCCATAATTATAAGATTATTTCCACAATTATCAGAATATTACCCCTAATGTTTATTGATTATGCATTATTACCCCTCTGTGTGTATTGATTATGGATAGTTAGCCTTCTGTGTGTATTGATTAGATTATGGATAGTTACCCCTCTGCCTGTATTAATTAAATTATGGATTGTTCCCCTTCGGTGTGTATTGATTAGATTATGGATAGTTACTCCTCTGTTTGTATTGATTAGATTATGGATTGTTACCCCTGTGTGTATAGGTTGTTGTTTTTATTGGATTATTGCCCCTCTGAATTTTGGTTAAACACTGTAATAATGCTAAAATAAGCCCTTACCTTCACTGCCATGGTGAGTTTCACACTTTTACCCTCTGAAAGTGAACATTATAAATGCCCTTTGATTCACTCAGAACTTCACATACTTTCACAGCCTTCATTAGTCAGAAGAACGACTTGTTCTTGACGTAGGTGGAAATCTGAAAGGCTTTGAAGTTTTCTTTTAAAAAGTAAACACTACAGGAGAATGATGAAGTGTGCCATTAATCTTTTCCTCCGTTACGTCGTTTAAACAGCGGTCCTTCAGGTGAACACTCACACACTGGTCAACATACATACAACATAACATTCAGCTTTAACCACAATTCATAGTGGAATTGAGTAATGTGAAGTAAACAGGGTCATCCTCAGTCATCCACATCATCTGCTTAAAGTCACGAGCGGTTTGTTTTAACCTTCTGATTTACACTCCTTACTGACTGATGCTTTTATCTAAATTGGCAAGCTGAGAGTTCGAGGGTTAATGCTTCTGCTCAGGAGTCAGAGCTGCATCTGTAGGAGAAAATCTCCTGATCACCGATACACACACAATAACACATGATAAAAGTCTGAAAGAAAGTAGTTATTTAAATTCTAAAATATAAAAAAAAAAACTCACAAGAATCAAAGATACCTAAAAACATCAGAAAGGCACACCTGTCCCTGAGAGAATTCATAAACAACTAACATAAATTTATAAAAGTATATAAGAATAAAATAAATATTCACCGTGATGGGAAAACTAAATTTCTAGAAGTGTAAAAAAGTATTTTAGCAAGTGAAAATATCTATCTTTCAATATCTTGAATATGGGCCATCATATATATACCACCACAATGGATTTCAAAGGAAGCCATCAAGATGTCACTGAAATGTAGAATTTCAGCTTTAATTCAAGGGTTAGGGTTAGTTAATAAAACAAATATTGCATTAACCATCAAGGAATTACAGCCGCTTTTTACATTTCTTCAACTTCAGCTCAGTGGATGCTGCTGACTGTGCAGTTCTAGGAACAGATACTGTGATACTATGCAGAACCCTCAAACACCCAGGCCTCTGGTAGAGGAACCGAGGTAGAGGAACACACACACAAACACACACACCAAAATCCCAAATAGGGAGGTGAGAGGATTTTTTTATCCTTATGATACAGACATAATAATGTAAGATTGTTAAACCTACCTGTATGTATCTTCACTAATTAACATTTTACCTAGTCAAATAAGTTATAATAAAAAAGAAGACATTTCCAGTCTTCTGGAAGTTTAAATTTAAACTTGAGAGGCTGGTGAGAGAATGATGGTTTATAACTGCTATAATGTATTGTGACACAAGGAGCTAACTCGTTTTATAAACAGGTTAGTAAAAAATGTCATGTTGTAATTTAATAAGTAAAATTTTTTTAAATTGCTGTGGTGTAAGAGGAATAAAACACTTCAAGATGTGCTGCTATGTGAAATTAATCAAGGTCAGGATGGTATCAGTAACTCAAATCATCACTCCTCCTCCTCATTGTGTAACAGAGTGATACTGCCCCCTACTGACCGCTCTCATACTGGATGTGATAAAGGTCATTTGGGGAAAATCTTGTTTTTTCACTTGAGTCAATATTTGAACACTTGAATGTGGAGTTTCAGTGCTGAATGCATTAATCTGTAAAATATAAAATATGTAAATTAAAGCAGTGACATTGCTCTCATGCTGGAGCTGACACTCTCTGCTTTCATTTATTTACTTTTTACCTCTGCTAAACCCGTCACAGTGAGGCTGATGTGTCTTCTGTCTCTTGTGCAAACAGCTGATCTCTCAATCAGACCACAAAGACAAGCTCAAACATCCCAACACACACACCACAACACACACAAACTCCAACATACACACCACACACACACCAGGAAATTCCTCATAAAGAAAACAAGAGACAGAATGTTATCTTTGACCAAATGTCAATACACAGTTTTTATATTCCTGATCGTGTTATTCAGGAAACAAAATGTGTGTATATATTTCACACACACACATATACACACACAGCACTGTGCAAAACCCTTGGCACCCTAATTATTATTTAATTATATAAATTCCATCTCTGTTTATTTTGTGTCTTCGGCTTTGTGCATAGAAAACAGAAAATTCCAAACATTTTAAAAACAGAAACAGAGTTCAAAACATTAAAAAAATTTAATACTGAAAAATGTTTGTGGCTAAAGATACTCAGTATTTGAGAATAAAACAACCTTCTTTAAGATACAGTAAAGCTGTACAGCTGATTTCTGTATAGAACTGCAGGACAGAGAACCTGAGAGAACCGATACAGCTTTAAAGGTAAAGCGGCACACTGATTTATTTATTAATGTTTTATTATTAGGTTTATTGAAGGTTTCAGAATTATTTCTACTGATATTTATGGTCCATTTGAATTTGAAGAAATTATTCATTTAATTGTTTTTGATGGCACAGAACTGCTTTATGTGCCTAAGACTTTCACACAGTACTGAACTGAAGGGTGTCATCGGAGGAGTTAAAAATCTCACAGCTTACTAAAACTATTTCCTGTGAGCTGAAATTCTCCTGCTTCCATTAAACTACATTAACACATTCATCACATACATTCAGCAAACTTTAGATCATAAATAAAACTAGAAGTAGAACTAGAACAAGAATTAAAGAAAACAAACACTGTATGTATAAAACAAAAAAAGTTGGAAGACAAAAAAGCTCTGTTCAAGCCCTCAGATTATCTGTTATTTTCACCAGAATATCCCTCTGTAAATGTCGTTGCTCCTCAGTGGCACATTTCTTTTATCTTTTACACAATAATGTAAATCTTTGCAGTTTTGCAGTGACGTGTGGCTGAAATGATCTTCGGTGCACTCTAAAGGTTAATCTGATAGCCACTTGGGTCCATCACTGCGTCTACAATCATCATGTATCATGTTTCTAAATCCATCGTTTATTATCAGAAAAAATGAAAATCCATAAAATGGCTTTCTTTAAAATATTCAGCAAGCATTCTTAAATTAACATCCATCTTCATAAATTAACATTAACAACACACTCCTGATTACAATCATGATGAGACCAGAGAGGGCGAAGTCTCATTTATTTAGCCCTGCCCACTGGTTCATCCACAATAGTCAAGGCCACATTTCATTCCTTAGGAACAAAATAAAAGTTTTTTACGACTGTCCAAACGGGTGAGGTCCGTATGGCTGGGGAGGAGGAATAAAAAGAACAGATTTAGTTATAAGAAGAAAAAAGCATAATATACATTATTTTACTATTTTATCTATCTGTAGTAACTTCAACACAGTTCTGCAAATGAGATTTGATCATAAGATAAAATTGCAGCGCTGGATCAAAAAAAAAATAAAAAAAATTTTTTGTATACAGTTCAATCAGAAAGTATTTGTTCAAAGTTGTTCATTAATTTATTCATCTTCACTTTATCCTGTGCAGAGTCTCGATGGATCCTGAGTTTATCACAGGGGCAATGTAACATAGTGACTCCACCCACTGATATGTTTTTGGGAAAGAACCAGAGAACCCTGAGGAAACCCATGCAGCCACAGAGAGAACATATCCTGCTACCATGAGACAGAAATGCTACAATTTTCGTATATCAGTCATCTCTGAAATCTCACCTGATCAGGCATGGCTGATACGCTGTTTTGCAGGTTGTTTGTTGCTATGGTTACCGAGCCATTCAACAGCACGGTGTGTTGCATCTGCATGGAGTCTTTAAGGCTGCAGTTGTGCTGCGTGGTGCTCTGTGGCGAGGCGAAGGGGTTGTAGTCGTCCTGCAGGCTGCGGTGAGGCTGTGTGTTAAACTCAGCTTGGAAAGAGGACAGCTGCTGGGTCACGCCCAGGAGACCTCCGACCTCCACGCTCAGGATCACCCAGATCACATCTACAGACCGAGAGGAGGACAAGGTCACGCTAACAAAATCCCACATCTTTATTTCCATTACTTACGGAGTCATCCTCCTATTACAGACTCTGAATGTGGGCAGGGCTATAAACAGTGCTGATCACTGATTGGCCAGAATCATCCAGAACACACAGTAAGGCTTAATGACGGCATCAGGGGTGCAGTGGCCGTCCCACAACCTCTATCTCTCTTTTATAACCTAATTTTTCTGCACGACTTCAGAGGAAACATCACAATTAATCAACAAGTGTAATATTTCTGATTGAAACATTGACAATATTGTTTACTTGGCACAGATTTTTAGCTTCATTTTACATTTGGTACCCTGGTGTAAACACATGCACAGGAAAATCCTAAAGGAAAAAACAGTAAATCTTAATAATTCCTCAGTCCTCGACTACATCCTGATCATTACAAGGAAATCACATCATTTGTTTTTCTCCTAAATTACCCTGTGTACCTTCCTGAGAGCCTGATAGTGTATAAGACGATCTAACCCCCAAACCACCCCCTTTCATATTATATGGCAGTTTCCTGAGCGTTCACCTCCGTAGAAGAGTCCGGTAGCGGTGCACATCCTCCACTGGCCCTGGTACATGCCGGGAGCACGAGGACTGCGCATCTGTACACTCACATCGTGAATCTCCTGTGGATCCAGAGAGCGGACCATCACAAAATTCACGTGACCAAACTGATCTCCACCAGTGTACCTCAGACACACACCTGGAGGCCACGCCTCTGAGCCTGCAGCACAACACAGAGGTAAACTCTGGGTACTGTTTGGTCAGAAACTTGTTTAATTTGCTGTATACAGTACCTGTGTTCTGTATCCTCCACGTCTTAATAAAAGGAGTATCTGGTGGAATCGACTCTCCTTCTCCGATGGTCACATCTTTCACAAACGACATGGACGGAGCTGTGCCGCTGGGGCTCTCGAAGTCATAATATGCTCCAATTGCAGCCTGTAGGTTCCTGTAGTTGAAAAGTGAGAGACAACAACCAAGTAATGTTATTCACATGTAAAAACTGATGTATCTTAATAGAATATATTAAAAAAATTACTTATAACAGGTATGTTTCAAATCATTTGCAGTTAAATTAACTAAATTATCTCTGTCCCCCCACCATCATAATTCTATAACTATGTAAATTAATCACTAAGGCAGAATATAATTCTCTTAAAATGTTCATATCATTAAATTTGTTAAAATATTGAAGTCACGTTATTGTCTGAGTAATGTAACCTAAAGTCATATTAATACTCAGATACACATTTCTTAAAGATTAGACAGAATAAGTAGGAGTTCTTGAGTCATGAGCTCTCATTATGAGTCAGTTTATTATGATTCATTATTAAATTATGATTACAATTTATTCAATTTATGAGCAATAAAATATAAATGGAGAAGTAAAAAATGAAATAACAAAAATTCACATTAAAATATATTAAAACATATATAAAGATAGTCAATTTAGTCAATCTACTGAGACATAAAAATAAAAATAATAGCAAAATCAGACTAGCAGAGTAGCAGAGACGGCAATATAAACTGGTGGCTAGTAGCACAACTAGAGGCTAATTAGCATGTTTAGCTAATAATCTAATTGAAGTAGCATTTCTAAATGTGTCTATCTTTTTTAAATGATGTTTAAGCAATACTGCAATTAAATATTTCGATATTAATACAGCCAGTTTTTTGGGGCTAACTGAATTGGCTAGAATGCTAGTCTGATTTGGTAGCTTAGCTAAGGCCAAGTGTTTTTACCAGTTAGTCATATCCAGGAAAAAAGCACATCCAGCAGGATTGAGCTGGAACCCGAGCAGTCTCTGAAACTCGGTTATTAAGATGTCTTTATCGGTCGTCCCCATGCAGCTAAATTTCTGCATCAGCTCCGAGTCGACATCCGCTTCCATGGCTTCCATCGCACGCGGCACGCGGCGGCTCCCGTGTCTAATTTAGTCCGAGGCTTTGGGCCTAGAGAGGAAAACAGAACAACACACCGAGTGCGCATGCGTCAGTGCGACGGAGAGACTTCCGTAACTTCAGAGCCTGAAAAACAGGATATAATTTTCTTACATTATTTTAATGCAACTATTGTAAACTATTGTTTTAAATTATTGTCTGTTTATTTTTGTAGATAAATATGAAATTAATCTTAAAGATGTTATCATTTGTTTCGATTCACTACTATAATTAATTTTTATTTAATAGTTATTCAAGGTAAATGCAAATAATTAGTTTTTAAATGGTTTTTAACGAAATCTTTATAATCTTTGCGATAAAGTATTAATTTATGTGCGATTAATTATTTGACAAAGCTAAAAAAATATGAGAGACTAAAACATGTTGTCCCTGTATTTATTTCCTGTAAAATTGTAAATACATCAACACTGCTACAAGGAAAACAACAACAACAACAACAACAACAACAACAACAATAATAATATTAATAATAATAATATTAATAATAATAATAATGTAAGTATTTTTACAATTACGTAATTATTAAAATATTTTCTTTGCCTGAAACAACGTTTTATTTTTTATCTTTACTTTTTATTATCACTTTTTTTTTTCTTCAAATTTATCAAGTTTTTCTTTCTTTTTCCGACTTTCTGCTGTTTTTATTTTTATTTTTATTTTGTGCCTATTGGATATGAAACCGCATCTCCCATAATTCCGTGCTTCCGCACAGGCATTACTTCCGGTTTCACTGGGTCTCTTTTCCCGACCCAACAGCCAACGGGACAGAGAAGGTGAGAGAGTTTTAATCTAATACAACATCACACTGACCTATACATTATCATAAATCACAAGTATGGTCTTTACTGAGAAGAGTTTACTCAAAACGCAAATAATCTTTCGTCCTTTCTGTGATTACAATGATAATTCTTCATTAATGCTCGTAAATGGAATGGTAGAAGCCACTTCCGGTTTCAGACCCCATTCATAAATGTCTTTGTGTAACGCAGAAAAAAAATCAGCAAATTCCTGTAAAATAAATTCTTTAAAACGTCAAAGAAGGTTTAGTTTAAACTCAAATAAAGCCACTCAAAAGAATTAGTCTATGTGTGTATAATCGTTTATTCCACAGTGCTACTGAATTCTGGATTCTGATTGGTCAGAAGGTGTTGATAATTTTTCTGTAACAGCAGCTCTGACAGTAGTGCAGCTGCAAATCACAAGTTTATATTAATTCGCTTGTTCCAAGACATTGTCATTTCTGTAGTAACAGCTCATTCACAGGGACGTGTACAGCGCGCGCTCCGTATAAAATAATTATTGATATGGTGTAGTTTTCTGAGAGAAGACGTTTATTTACATGTATGGAAGGAGCCTCTAGTTTCAGCCCTTTGTAACAGCCAGAGATAAAGCTGCAACTTTAATCTTCAGGACAGACATCTTTGTTACAATAAAAATAGTAATTGTTGGTAAATTGCTTTGGTGTAAAAGGAATAAAACACTTGGGGATGTGCTGTTAGAAGAAAATGGTCTGCATCAGGATGATAACTGTAACTCTGCTTTAAATAAATTCTATAAGACATTTGACTATCACACATGTAAATTTGCTGTGAGTTCAATAAAAGATGATTTGTGATGTTTTTCAGTGTTCCCATTTGGTATAGTGAGTACGGGAGTCCTCTCCTCATGCCCTTGCAGGTGCCATGGCCATTCCCACAGTGCCCCCGTCTGGGCTGGAGGATATCCAGCTCGTTTGTGATGGGCATGGTGGGATCATACAGCTACCTGTGGACCAGTGAGTCTCACTTTATCCTCTTCACATTCACTCTGACTGGGTGCAGTTCTTTTTAAATCTCTGATCACATGACCTTCTGCTCTTCAGAGTATATGAACTCTTTGACGGTGCACAACCAAAATGTTCTGCTGGACCTGGTGGATGAACGGCCTCAGGACACACCCCTCATCACAGTGTCCAATCACCAGTCCTGCATGGATGACCCACACATCTGGGGTGGGTGGAGTCCCATAGAGGAGTTGTTTAGATGAGTCAGTATAGATGTGTCAGCTAGAGGAGTCACATAGATCTGCTGGGTAGAGCAGTCGGGTAGAGCAGTCGGGTAGAGTATCTGAGGGAAAGGAAGGAAAAAGGTTCTTAGCGTTTTTATAATGGGTAAAAATATTATTTTGCTTTTCAATGGTCGCATTGGAAAAGTCATTATACAAGATACAGAAATTAATAAAAAAATGAGGTGAATTCTTTCAGGAGTGTTGACGCTTCGGCAGCTTTGGAACTGGAAGAGAATGAGATGGTGAGTAAAGAGTCTGGGAAATACTACTAACAACAACTATTTTATATACATATATAGTTATTAAAGTTATTAATATTATATATATATATAGAATATATAGTTTGTTGTAAAATTAAATATTGAATTTGATTTTATTAAATGGTTTACACCTCTGTTTGTGTGTTGTGTGTATTTTCCTGCTCAGGACCCCGGCAGCGTCTGACATTTGTTTCACGGGGGAATTCCATTCTCGTTTTTTCAGCAGAGGGAAGTGTGTACCGGTGGTTCGAGGTATATGTGTTGGATCAAAGTCCTATATCCTTAGTATCCTAAGTATACTTGATCAAAGGAGCAGTATGTAATATTTGAGTATCTTTATATTGATATGCTTGTTTAAAGCTGCAGTATGCAATGTTTGATGGTGTTTCTATACTTGTATACAACTTTAAAGGTGCAGTATGTAACGTCTGAAGGTGTTTCTGTACTTACAATAACAATATTATTTTAAAGGTGGATATAATTAGAAAAACCTGAGTCACAATGCAGTGGATCTCACTTCCAGTTTCTTCATTCTAAGCTTATGTTTACATTTTTCCAACCCTGAAATTATCTCCACCCATAGATGGAATATAACTGTTCAACCCTTTTCCTTTAAACAGTGACTCTTAATGGGTGAGGGGCGGGGTTACTGTGATTGTTGTGGTAATTGTATGGGGTGATGTGCTTGTCAATATTTGTAGCAGCATTAGCAGCTAAACATTACACACGGCTGCTTTGCGTGTGGAAGCTCACGTCTGCCTCTGGTGTGACGTTTAGGTGATGGAGTGTATCAGAGAGGGATGGACTTCCTGGTAGAGAAACTCAATCAGGGCGACTGGGTGCATATATTTCCGGAAGGTGAAAGGATTCAGAGGTTCACAAATAAAATACTTGCAGAAACCTTTCAGGGTTTTAGGTTGAAGAAAAAACATATGCTTCGTGTTTTTCAGGGAAGGTGAACATGACGGAGGAGTTTATCAGGTTAAAATGGGGTGAGTCTTGTTTAACGTGTTTCACGTGTGTTTCACATGTCTTCTATTTATATTCAGAGAAATTGATCCGGATGTCTTTAATGTCCTACAGGAATTGGGCGTTTAATAGCTGAATGCTCACTTCATCCCATTATCTTACCGCTGTGGCACGTCGGTGAGTCTCACACTTAATTTATTTACTTATTAAAAAACAACATGTCAGACTTTTATCTGAGTGAGTTCCTGTCGTCACTGACGTTATAGCAGCTATAAACAGTCGTTCCCTCGCCAGCCTCTCTTTATTCTCGCTTTTAATTTTAAGTTAATAAGAGAAATAACCCGCAGCGTGTGATGTGAGTGAGAAAGCGCAGTGCGGTGTAAACTCCTCCGTCCTGGAGATGTGGAACCCTTACAGTTCCAGCTTTACCTCTAACTGTTACACAGCGCTCACACTGGACACTCCTTCATACACGACACACACACATACTCTCCTCACAGAGAACTTCACCAGATAACCATTTCTTAAAATCTGTTTATTATCAGTGGAGTGTGCACTGAACACTGTGAATGAGCTGTTGCTATAGAAACGATAAAGAAATGTTGTGTATCTGAATTTCCAAACTCACACTACGCAGTTTTATTTTCTGCTTTTCAACATAATTGCATGACATGTTTACAGCACTGAATTCATTTTAAGTGGAACGTAGAAAACAGCAAATTGTGGTTTAAATGATCGTTATTAGTATTATTTTGTTTATCTTGTCATATAAATATTAGTTACAAATTAAAATCATATTGGGATTATTTTGTATTGTTTGCTGTAGAGTAGGTAAGTAGGAGTCACAGGATGAGGTGTATCTGGTTTCAGGTAGCAGTAGAAGAGAGATTCAGACCAATGGACCTGTAGCACCTTATTTACTTTTGCAGCTACAGATTTAATGTTTCTCTCATTTATGTCAATTTATTTTCTTTGACTTACCTTTGTAAAAATAGGTTTTTTTAAATATTTTGATATTTTTATGTTACACAATACTTATCCATAATGACAGTACTAATAATAATAACAACAACAATAATAATTATAATAATAATATGTTAGATTATAAATTTCACATGTCATTATCATATTGTCCAGTCCTGAGGTCTGGTTTTATTGATGGAATTTTTCTGTCAGGTGAATCTTTACGCTTCTATAAATTCTTTAAAACATCAAAAAGGTTTATTTATACTCAAGTAAAGCCACTCAAAAGAATTAGTCTATGTGTGTATAATCGTTTATGCCACAGTGCAACTGAATTCTGGATTCTGATTGGTCAGAAGGTGTTGATAAATTTTCTATAACAGCAGCTCTGACAGTGCACTCATTCCAAGACATTGTCATTTCTGTAGTAACAGCTCATTCACAGGGACGTGTACAGCGCGCGCTCCGTATAAAATAATTATTGATATGGTGTAGTTTTCTGAGAGAAGACGTTTATTTACATGTATGGAAGGAGCCTCTAGTTTCAGCCCTTTGTAACAGCCAGAGATAAAGCTGCAACTTTAATCTTCAGGACAGACATCTTTGTTACAATAAAAATAGTAATTGTTGGTAAATTGCTTTGGTGTAAAAGGAATAAAACACTTGGGGATGTGCTGTTAGAAGAAAATGGTCTGCATCAGGATGATATTTTTTATTCCCGCAGGTCTGAATGATGTTCTTCCTAATAAAACTCCGTACATCCCTCGAGCAGGAAAGGTGAGCGCTAAGCTAACACTAAACTCTCTGTAATCCCTCTGATTAATGAAACACTCGCTCACTATGTGAATGTGATTTATTTACAGAGAGTAACTGTGTTAGTTGGAAAACCTTTTACAGTGAAACACATAATAGAAGCCCTGAGAGCGGAAAATAAAAGTCCGGTAAGATTTTTTTCATCACCATCATCATTGTGGCAGAACTGGATGGAATTCACTGCTGAATTGCATTTCTCTTTCTTTGCTGTTCTATTCTATTCTATTCCTATGCAGTTTCTGTCCAATCACAGCCCTAGGCTGCACTTTGGAGACATGGCTGTAACTATGTATATAACACACCTAACTTCCCATAGAAGGAAATACTTTTTGTAGAATTTTGTAGAACTGCTGCACTGAATCTTAATCGTTGTTGATTTTTTTTAATTAGAATTATTACTAGGGCGGCACAGTGGTGCGGTGGTTAGCACTGTCACCCAGGGTGCCTTTCTGTGTGGAGTTTGCATGTTCTCCCCGTGCATGCGTGGGTTTCCTCCGGGTGCTCCGGT